>JAVCKT010038241.1:0-19464 GCA_032273925.1 Rhynchotus rufescens
TCACAAGTCTTTTTTTTTTTTTTTTTTTTTTAACAAATCCTTTGCAGTTCACCTTTAAACTAAAGGTCATCAGGTGAGAATCTATGTGTTTGAAAGTACTTGAACTGCTTAGGGAGTTCATCTCATCTGTATTATTCATACATATTTGTAGATTATAAATCACAATGGACTGAAATGTTTCTAGTCTTTCACATCAGCAGGCGTCCAGAGAGCACTGTCTTTTATTTACTGACCATGTTAAAAATGGTACACTTTTCACTTACTTTATAATAGTATGCTGTCTGACCAGTTCAGAGAGATCTCTAATGTCTCAGTCCAACCATGGGTCTCATTATGTTGGTAGGAACTGTCATGCAACTCTGAATTTGCAATAAGTGCAGAGGTACAGTAAATGGGAGAAAAATATGAAAAGCATTCTACTTTCAGATGCTGTAGAAAGCTATTTATTCCTACTACACTGGATGAACTAAAAGTTGAGGAGAGAAAATGAGTACTCTACTCCATGGCCTTCTAAAACTAAACAAAAAGAGGATTTAAGGATACATGTTACTGCAGAAAATGGGAGATCTTATGCAGTGCAAGACACACACTTAGTTTTTCTTATATTCGATCTATTTTGTAAGCACAGTAGTACAATGGAAGTTCTGTTTAAAAATCAATGCTATGACATGACCCAGGTAACAGTTTAGTGACTCTCCATAAAACTCACAAATACATTTTTGGCATAGATCTATCACTCTTCATGTGGATATCTCAACTCTGAACGTGTTCCCAAACACATCCTGTAACAATGGCACAATTGTATCCCAGGATTTCAAATGTATAGAATTTTGAAACTCTTACACTGTCATTCCTTGGTCTTCATTCAAGTTTGTGTACTGGTTTATATAAAATGTACTATAAACAATGCTTCGATTTCAAGTTATATAGCTGTAAAACATTGAAAAATAGAAGGCGTGAGATTTGTCTAAGGATTTTTGATGCAAAGCAAAGAGAATTTATTATAGGATGTATCTTCTTAACCTTGGACCTGATCTTCCTATTTGTAAGTAAAAAAATACATATTTTAAAAAATGAAATGGGAGGGAAGCCACCCATTTGCTCTCTGTCTGTACCACATTACTGCTGCTTCTGGTATGACATTTCCTAGAAAATGAGATAGAGTCAAGAAGAAAAGGAGTCAGTGAAAATGCTTTTCACTTTATTAACCTACCTCTCAAAAACACCCAGATCTAACACTCACTATCTGTAGTCCCATACTACTCTAGTTCTGTTTGATTCACTCACATAGGCACAAATTTCGCCCCTAAAGTGAATGCTGCAATAAAATAAGCAGTCTTACATCCACTTACACCACCTACAATGATTTTAAAAGTTTACACTTGCAGCAGTATTTTTTACACCCAAACACGTGCTATGTAAATTATTATTATCCAAAAGCTAAACAAAAGTGAGCTATTCAGATCAAAAGAATATTTGCTCTTTGCAAGTGAAATACAGAAATCTTCTAGTACAAAACTTCTCATTCAAAGACCAATAGTTTGGGCACATCCACCAAAAGCAAATGAAAGGGATAAATCCAACTGTTCATGAAAGCTGCTATTTGAAATTAAAGCCCAGTTGGTGGGAAATTCACACAAGCTGTGGAAACCCCTTCCTGCACAAGAGGACCTGACCACAGGTCTCCCTTTCTAGGAGAGCAAATTGACCAGCACGTCCCAGCAAAGCACTGGGGGAAGCCAGGGGGCAAGAGCAAAGTGATCTCTCCAACATCGCTCTACTTCATATTCACAAAAGCTAAGGCTGGAGCACAGAAGTTTCACTTCTACTGAGTGTCTTAGCTACAAAACTTGAAAGTAACCCATTCACTGCTTTGCTCAATGGATATTTAGTATTCCAGATAAACTAGAACAGCTTTCCCCAGAGAGATTTTGATTCTAGTGTCTCCCGGAATCAGACAGAGAGCACATTTGGGCTGGGGTCTTCTGCTGCTCAGGAGAGCAGCCTAACCACCATCCTATTAGGTGTTCGAATATGGAGCTCCCTAAATCCCTCCTGTGGGATCAGTGGCATTTGCCATACCATATTTAAATATTAATTGAGCAAGAGAGTGTGAATGACTCTTTAAGCCTGACTAAGAGTTAAAGCATCCTCCTGGGACATGGAAGCTGTGATTTCACATACCCTTAGGCAGAGCAAGGAATTGAATCTAGGGTTCCCATAGTTGCATTTCTCTTTTCACCCACCTGCAAATCTAGCCTGAATCCAGCCAGCACCATTCAGATCGACAAATGGTTAAGGATCCCAAAGATGCTTTGTTCCATGAACTTACTGTTCCCCAAAAATGCTTTATTCTACTTGTAACCAACCCATGTTTGCCCATCTGAAGTGTCCAAGGTGTTAATGTATGGCATCTATGTTCCTTCATTTTTGAAATACTTGCACTATGACACTGTACTGGGACATTTTTATACCACCATCAGTGGTGCCAGATGCGTAGTATGGAAAATTGCAGGGATGAGATGCATGACTTGTATCTAAAGGTAAAGCAAAAGTTTGACAGAACTGCGGAATGAATTGGAGGATGTTCCCTAGTCCCCTAGTATTATTTAAGTTGAATATCTGTACAGAAATATCTTTATGTTAGAAGTTATCTGAGCAGAAACTCTAAGTCCATTCATTTCTAATTGTTCCACATCTGAAGGAGGCTGCAGCACATCTGTTATTCCGCCACAAAAGTGGAATCTTTTATGAATTTGACTGCACCTATCATGCTGAGGGAAGGTTTCACAGCATTAAAAGAAAAAAAAAAGTTTTCTTTCCAAACTGTGCATCCTTTTGGAAACTAACTGGAGCCAACACAGATGTGGTGAGAAGCACAAATCCCTATTTGGAACACAGACCGTTCCAGAAAAGCATCATTTTTCTACTATTGGCAAGGAGCAGTAAGCTCATTTATATCATTTTCTGAGAAGCAAAAGGGGACACTAACTCTAAATGTCCCAAAGTGTTTGTTATTTTATTGCAGTTAAGTGACTGGGAAAGGGAGTAAGTCGTGCCATACAAAACTGCAGTGACTGTGAGAGTTTTACCGTAAAGGAATAAAAAAACACACCAGCAGTATAAGGTGGTTAAGGGACTTGGCAACAAGACCTGTGTTCTGGGGTAGTAATCCAAATCAAGGTAGCAGGGAGCAGAAAATTTGATGGCTTATATTAAGTGAGGTATTTTCAAAAAAATGCCTAACACTCCTTACCAGCATTTTTTTGGTTCTCCTATGGATCCCAGGAGTAATTCTAACAAAGAAGTCAGAAAACGTGAAATACTTTGCAATATCTGAGCTACTCCTCTGAGATTAAGACTGAAGTGCTACAAACTGGCAGATTGGAGCCACCTGAATTGTCGCTGCCTGTTCTCTGCTTATTCTTCATATGAACAGAAAAATTTGTTTCCTAGGGCTTTCAGTGTCACCATGTACTATCACCAAGCATATATACATATAAGCATATATGCATATATGCACATACATATGTACATATATAGTATATACTATACTCATATATACTATCACCAATACATACAACAAATAATATCCTTTCATGAAGATATATGACTTCATTGCTAAGTGTTACCATGTTTCAGCTTCCTACATCTGCTAACATGGATAAAGTGTGTATTTTAAGTAATTGTGTAAATAATATAGTAATTGTTTTGTTGCTTTGACATCAAGAGTGAGGAAAACCCTGTTGAAAGCAAAAAGGAAAAAAATAAGATATGTTAATATAATATATATGTGTGGTTCTGTTTCTTTATTATTATTATGTGTGAACTACTAACTTCAGACTACTTAAATTTATCTGTTGTCCAGTCTGCTGAAACTTCATTTTCCTTTGAATATTTTGTCAACAAATAGCAAGTATCATTCCTATTACTGTTACTGCCTTCATTTGTCTCCCTCCTTCACTGATGAAGGTGAAGGTGAGGCTGGTGTAGAGTATTTGTGCTTCCAAGATTATGTAGCAGGAGATATTTAGAATATTGCAAATAGAGTAAATAGCAGCTATGAGGTTTCTATAATATCTGTCTCTTTCCAGAGTTGACAGCCAAAAATATGAAAATGCAGAAGATATTAGCATGTGATCAGAGTGTTGCAGTCTAAAGCAATTTTAGAAAAACAAAAAGCATGCAAAATCCACTATACACAAAAAGGTGAACTGGAAAAACAAATTTAGATTAACATCTCAGTGCTATGCTGTGATACCTGCTCTCGTTCAAACCCATTGCTGTGGCCGAGGGATGTGCTGAAGAGGTCTATCTGATTTTCAAGAGCTGTACTCTAGATCCCCTACATCAGTTAATTCTCAAGTCTGTCATTTTTAATGCATTGTTCAATAGGTATTAATCTGCCTGCTGATCAGTCAGAAGGAATCTGCCATTCTGCATATGAGATGATTAGTCTATCCCAGAAGCACATATCAGAAGGTCATTTCTTGACTTTGACTTAATTGCTCTCCCAGTAGAAAGGGTTAACAAGTAAAAATTAATATAGTTCAAAGGATCTGTTTGTAATAATGAGCTACCTCCTGCTTTAGTGAAGGATTTTTTTAAAAAAAAGGAGTTAGGGACATATATTTTTCATATATAAATACTATACAAATATAGTCATGTTATTAGAAAGGTTTGTAGAATTAAAATCCTTTCAGTAATCATCATATTTGCACTAATATCAATAACAATATAGACAGGCCAAAAATTAAAACAGTGCAAGGAATTTGCCTGTAACTGTTTGTGTGTGGACCAGGGAAGAGAGAAAGAAGAAAGGAATAAAGGAAACAAAACCAGAGAGATTGGCAGAACTAGCTTATAGGCAAAAAAAAAAAAAAAAACCACTGTTCCAATGATAAAGCTGTATAAGTCTGCATATACCTATAGGCATTGCCTAGGAAGCACTTCAAAATGCTCTTGCATTTAAAAATATTTATTTGGATAGTGCTGTGTTACTATTGTGCTTAATAACTGCACATGGGCCATGTGTAGAAAATATACACTAGCAACAGGAGAGTTTAGATCTAAACCAGTTTTCTAATATTTTGTCAATTATTTTATAGCTTTTAGCTTAGAGATAAATTTGAAGCCGGCATTTCCCTGGTGAAACCTGCAACAATTGAGAAATGTGTACTGAAATACTGAAACAAAAGAAAAACCAGGGTATTGAGCAAGCCTAACAGAAATCTAACATTTCATTTCGCATTTAATAATTACTTTTTACAGATCCTTTTGTCTGGGAAAGCTTTTATATCTCAAAGTTTTACTGCACAACTATAATGCTCCAAATCTCCAGGTTTTTTCCTTGTTTCATATTCTAAAATATACATATCGTCTGTTTTCTGACATGAGACAGCAGTTTCAATTTCAAACAGCAACAGCTTATCTCCAGTGCTTTATGTAAGATTTAACAGCTGAGAATTATTTTAAAGGCAACCTGTAAAACTCACTATTGTTACGGTTAGCAGGAAATGGCTAATTTGTTCATATATAAACAGAAACCTCATGTTTTGTTGTATAACTATGGCAACTTCCACAAATGACTCATCTAGAACTTTTGTTATGTTATTTTATGACTCAGGCTTATTAATGTTCATTTACTCTATTACTTCTAGCTTACAGTACACTATCTCCACTTTCTGAAACTCTTCTAAATGATTTTCTTATGTCTGAAGGTCCCTGCTGAACTGCCCCAAAAAATCACTAGCAAAAGAAAAAAAGATAAGAGCCTTGTTGATAGGTGTGAGTACTACTAATAAACTCAGAGTTTAACTCCGCACACCAGCAGTGTTAGGTTCTGGTCTATTACATGATGACAAGACCTATTTTATATTCAAAGTAGTAAAATGACTACAGTATGTGACAAGGAGATAAGTACCCTCACATAGTTTTCTTCCAAGTGGATTGGTTCTTCAGTATATGTTAAGGCCTTCCAGATTTATCCCTTGTGGTTGGCTCCACGCCAGGGCTTGGATTCCGTTCTGGTGTGCAGTGTGCTGAGTATTCTCAGGTGCTGGTATATTTTTATGCCTTCGTTCTTATTTACAGCTTTTTCTTAGGGTTGCTTTGAAGTGTGAACAATCATGTTGCAACACACTACAAAGTTTTTTTCCACATACAATGATCTTCTCATGTTGCTTTGAGTTAACCCATCTTGAAGGAGAAAATATAAGGATGAGAACTAATAACTTTCACAAGGAAAGCATGTATTTCTTGAAGAAAATTAATAATTTCAGTATACTAGAAGCTATGCGAGCATTCACAGTACAAGATAAAGAACTTGAAATCAAGATTTGCTCCATCATACTGAACTCCAACAATGGCTACTAATATAGTATTACTTCTGACTTCATAACTCCTCTTTTTAACAACTTTACTATTATAATATCTGGCAAGCTTGTCTGCCATGGTTTAATGCAGAGAGGTAAAGTGATGCATTAAATGTCCATGATGCAAATCCTCTCCTGGTATTTTTCAGTTTCAAATAGTCATCACAAAAAGACAATACTAAGAGTGTCCAGGTTATAAAGAAGCAAAAGCACCCTTCTCTCAATAGTTAATTCAAAATTAACTATCAAATTTTCAAAAAGCTAAAATAACACCAAAATTGTAATGATGCATCCATTTTTCTTCCAGAGTACACGCATCCAGAAAATAATCAGGCAGTGAGAACAGGGAAATCACCACATTATGCTGCAGTTTTAACCAACCTTGCTCAAAACCAACTAGAACAGTATTGAAAGGTAGCAGAAATTAAGCGGAGGATGAAGCAAGTAAGACTGTGTGAAAAGACATGAAAAAATCAGAATAAGGCTCTGAAACATCAGTTTAGAGATTTTTTGAGTTAGAGTATTTATCTCTAAATAAAATAAATAAAAATAAAAAATAAAAAAATACAAAATACAAAAAATAAAAAATACAAAAAATAAAATCCTAATTACTTGAAATTAATCTCTTGTAGGCTGTTTTCATATAAAAAAAAATCTTAGTATAATTTATTTCTCTTTTCCAATAATTCTAATAGTGTTTTTTTTTAATGTATGCATCTGTGACTTCCTGTTTCTTTTTTTTTTTGTGGTGGGGACTGAAATATCCAATTGCATAGAGACTGTTGGGCTTTGGTCACCAATTATTAAATGCTTGTATAACTCATTGCTGTTCTTTGCAATTGTGCTTTCAGTGGCATCACAACTTTGAGAATATAGCTCTGTTTTTTGATCAAGGAGAAGGTGACAGAAGAATCTAAATCTGTGCACAGTCCTGCTTCTGATTATAGCTTTAGCTGAGTTTAGTAGGAATCTTTGCCTTACTTTTGCCATGTATAATATTAGGGACCTGAATAAAGTCCAAGGATAGATTAAGTGTCTGGACAACGTGATTTATGGTATTATATCTTCTGAGAGAAATGTACTAATAAGTAGATAGAATAAGGGAGTAGGAGACGCATGCAAAGCCCATTCAAGTTTCATAAAGTCTTTGATTACCTTCTATGGTCTTCAGAAGAGCTATTATACACACTTATTTAAGTTTCTAATAGGTGGTAACACTGCCTAAACCAAACAAGACATTTATGATCTTCAAAAAGTCCAAGAAGTGGAGATTAATCCAGAGAAGAAATAGCAGAGAAGAATGTGTTCTATTTAACCATCACACACTCGCATGTATAACAGATAAACATCCTCCCTTTCACACTGGATCAAGAGCCAAGGGAGATAGTACATACTTGAAGCCATCAACCACTTAAAATTGCTATTGTCAAAGCAATTTTTTACAGCAGACTGATTTGTATGCAGACAATTTTTAATAGCAGAGAAAGAGTTTGGGACTGCGTGTTAGAGTACACAAGTGATTTCCAAAAGACATTTGAAATGTAAAAATTCTAGAGGCAGCCTACTTCCTTTCTCCCCTTCCCTGCAACATGCATTCACATGCACACACGCACCATCAACTTCCACTGACATTTCTTCATTACTATGAAGAAGCCTTGTTTCTCTTGAGGGATTTTGCAAAGAACTGCTCTTCTTTTTAAGTAAGGCTACACACTTCTATCTCTACAAATAATTTCCATAAGTTTATATTCCGACAAAACATATGATTTCAGATCTTAAGGTCTAACAATGTGTTCGTGTTAACAAGGTCCTCCTATGAACGCTTTCAGCTCTTCTGAGAGGTATTTGATTCTTTCTGGTGATTTCCACCTGTCAGATTTGCACAAGGCATTAGGACAGCCATTGGTATCAGTGAGTATAGCTGGAGAATAAATAATGACTTAGAACCCATACTGCTAAATTGAAATTTTTGCTTACCTGAGCTAGGAAAAGGTCCCACTCTGGTACAATATTATCAAAGCATAATATTTCTGAAGAAGACACTGACTTCTTTTAAGAAAATTAATACTAAAATAATCAGAATATATCAGCTATATGAGGGGTCCTTTCTGTCAACCATAGTTAGAGCAAACAGTGATTTGTCTTTTACAAACTAGGATGTGAACATGGAGACAATCTTCCCTTCTTCTTTACGGTTTAATATTCATATTGGTTTAGAATTTTGATAGGAAAGCAAGTGTCTATTTTTATTGGAAAAATTCTGGGACCATGTAGCAGCTGTAAGCACACTCATTGAAACAGAAACTCACCAAAAAAACACTTTACAGTTTCAAATCACTACATTTTCAAAATACAGTAATAAAGGTGATGAAAGAATGTTTATTTCCTTTGTACTACAGACAAAGAGGCCAGAGAAGCATTTACTGTTTAGGTTTCAAGATAAGCACATGTGGAGTTTACAATACATTTTGACAGTGACAAGATAAAAAAGATCATTAGAGTTGTAGGGTAGACTTTGTGAAGTCACAATATGACAGTGTTATGAAGATTGTGACACTTCAGTATTTCTATGATAAATTGTTTTTCCAAAACAGTATAAATTCACTGTATAATTTACACATTTTATAATTCTCACTTGGCCATAGTTGGTAGTCACATTTTTAAAAAATGTAATTTAAATAATGATTTTGGGTATTTTTAAGTGATATCATTGTAGAAAGGGGTAAAAAACAGAACTAATTTTTTCGCTTACACGGTGCTGTACGACACATGACACAGTAGGTTAAGTAGAGAACTGGAAACTGGAACTTGAGAGTTATTCCTTGCCCTTACACTGACTCATTGCTTGATCCTCAGAAAGCCACTGACCTCTCTACCTCAAATTCATCAAATAATTAGTTTTAGGAGCACCAAGGAGCCATGGACCTCAGAAGTGTGGTATAAGGCACACTGTAGCAGGCAACGAGTCCTACTTTTTGCTATGCAAAACAGCATCAGAGGCTGAGCATCTTCCTGTAGTAATGTGCCATTAGTCTTCACATATATTCTTTATAGCTTGTCCGTATTGGCTGTTCAAAAAGCAATTATTCCACCATTTAATTCACCATGAAACTTTCCACCCAAATGTATGGGCTTGCCCGTACATTTGCAGAACAAAAAGAATTACCAGAATAGTACAATCCATTTGTCTTCTCTAAAATACATTCAACGTGATTTTCTTTTTGACTTTTTCTGCCTCTAGTACTAGGTGGAAAGATGTATGCATCAAATTTTTATGAAATATAGAGAAATATTTCCACATAAAAAACTTCAGTATTCTCTGAGTGTACTGCTGTGGTCCATTAGGAAAATACATCACTGCGTATCCACCTACTTCTCGATAAATACAACCAGTGTCTCCATAGGACTCCATTCTCAACTGTGCCTTAATATGTATATTTAAACATCCGCTGAGCCACTGCCATGAGCTATGAGAAATATCCTGGAAAAAAAATCACTCTAAACATACATGCTTTTTAATTCTCCAGATTTGATATATTTATGCATCACCCCCAAATGACTCAGAAAGAGCTATTCATAGAGAACGGTCTAGATGGCTAAAATAGGTCTTAGCTGTAATAAAAAAAATAGAAAGCCTGCTAATGTTGCTAGCACAAAAATCTCTACAATTGCCTCTGCTGGCCATGCTGGTCAAGTATTTTAGATAATTTCAGAGAAGTACCAGGCTACCAGAGAAACTATAGGTTGCTGTCATTCAGACACTGCAAACTGAGGTGTAAACACATTCCTGTGGAGTCACAGTAAAGGACATAATAAGGTGGACTTCACTTCATGAGCAGGAAAAAGGACTTTGGTGTCCAGTAAACAAACAACTGTAATTCTTAAATGTGTTTACACTCTAAGCAATTTCGGTCATTTTTGATAAGAGAACCTTTCTCTCTGCCATCCTGCCAGGCAAGTAGTGTTCCTGTGTTCACAGAATCACAGAATTACAGAACGGTTAAGGTTGGAAGGGACCTCTAAGAGATCATCTAGTCCATCTTTCCTGCTCAAGCAGGGATACCTAGAGCACGGAAACCATCCTAGATTTTTACAGCACATCTGTTTGATAGATTCTCTCATTGACTGGAGGAACTCAAAAAGTCGCTGTACCGTTATTTAAAAATGCACTTTATTGTATTCAGGAAAGCTATCCTGAACATATGAAATCTCTTTGGAAATTAGATTGAGCAAATTCTAATGCTTAAGGGCTCAATCCATCAGAGTGCTTAAGCATGCGTTCACATACAATTCTTAAGCATGTACTCCTGTGCTGTCCTGGATCAAGTCCTTTATTCCTCATTTAGGACACGATTTGAAAATATATGCTACCCTGCAGTGTTATATAATTCAGCTCTATTTGAGAAGGATAAGCCAAGAGAAGGTCATTGCTGGCAAAAAGCAACTAGAAAGGAATAGAATATCCTTTGTGTTATCTGGTTCTGTCCATTTTATATTTTAGACTGAAACAAAGTTGTTTCTACAGTATGTTCCAGCATATTCCCTTGGTCTCCTTTGATATGACTGGTACGCTCTAATGCAGCAGCTCATATGGAATACATATGAAAATCACTTGATTTGTATTTATTTTTTTATTTTAAACAATCAAGGACGAAAGTATGAGAAGAATAATATGCTGGTAGCAGAACTTGACAGAAACATATGGGGCGGTCATGTTGTACTTTCAAGAGCAGCAGCAAAGTATGTAAATGTGAAGTGTGTAATGTAAAAATTAACTCATTCACTCTCAGAAACCAGTGAACTAGTCTACTCTGTTTTGCTATCACCGTATTTGTGCCTATTCTATTGTATCTTAATGATTAGAAGAGTTCCCCAAAACTTTTCTGCACATGTGTTTTTCGTATCAATTAAAAAAAAAAACAATATTAGGTTTAAATTTCCAGTAACAAATATGAGTACAGGTTGCTCCATTTGCTTGCACAGAGCCTCAAGTCTAATCTAAAGCTACATCTTCAACCTTTTGATCCTTGCTTACCAACAGCATCGTTATCTTAAAATGTATGAAGAAAAAGGATCTCTTGCATAATTAACTGCTACGAGTATAACCAAAGGAAAAAAGTGATCCCTACTGATTAGAAATGAACATGAGGAACCTAAGTCAGAGAAATGTAACTAGCAGCTTGAAGGTACCAGAGTTTGAGGGAATAAAGCAGTATACTGTAAGAACCAGCAGAGGGTGCTTCCTTTTTAGGGTTGGAATAGGAGTTGATGTCATGAATAACAGTAAAAAGAATTTTGCCTGCCTTCCATTTGTTGAAAAATTTCCCCTATTGCAGCTAATTTTTTTTTCTGTGAAATGTAGGGATTTTTTTTCAACCAAAACATATTTGTACAGTACTAAATCATACGCATTTTTAAAACATAACCCTCTATCCAAATCTGTATTAGTTGACCATGAGGTAAAGTTTATGTACTTTGAAATTATATCTTTCTTTTTTAAAAGAAACAATTTCCCATACTTAATTTCAGGTACGCAATATTTTCAACAAGGCAGCCTGTAAAACAGGATGAAGTGCTACTGATCTATAAACTACTGTTTACCTTCGAACAGTTTTTTTTCTTTTCAGGTCTTCTCAGGAATTCTCCATAATGAATGTAACATTTTATTGACTCTACATCATCACTAGGGATGACCAGGTGACCAAGTAAACCTACCAGCAAAAAAAAATCTCTATATCCACTATGCTTCCAAAATAACCTATTGTGTAGTCCATGGAGGACTATGTAGATTAATACAATGGTTTAAGACAACCGAAATCATGTCACTACTATTCCAGAATACTCTCCTTTGGGAAAACCAGTATCTTTAATGATAAAAATATTTTTATTCAGGGGACTAAGTTGAAATTTTCCTTGCAGTGCAATTCCTGTTAGTCTGATCCCCAGCTATGAAAGCAGTGCACTGATTTGAATCCCAGTCCTCAGAAGAGCAAATCAAGCTCTGAATCGTCAAGCTAGCTGCATGGTTTTTCTTTGCCCATTATTTTTTAGGTTTGATAGCAGACTTTAATTAAATACTTGGACGATTACCTTTTGCTAAATATGTCACAAGCAAACAGATTCTACAGCCAAGACGTTCTTTCACCTGAGAACATTTATCTTTAAAAGGTAGCACATTTCCTTGGACAGCAGCCATTCCTGGCAGCAGATCTCAGTGCTCAGTAGGAAATCCATGTCTTTGGGTTTTGAACTAGCCCATACAGGAATTAAAACACAACAGTAACAGTCAGAATTAGTTGTTCTTGGTGGGTAAGTGTTTTATAGCTGCATGGGGATGTAAAAGCAGAGCTGCAAGTTTTAATCCTTTTTTAGAAAATGCTGTGATTAACTGCATGACTTCACTTATTGTTAAGGTAACAGATGGAAGTGCCACAGTGAAATATTTCCTTTTTATTTACAAACAATAGAAAGTCTTTCTACTGATAGGAATTAAAACATTACAGAAGCATTGGTTCCACAAGCTTAAATTCTTTCATGCTACCACATGCATTTTTCATGGAAAGTCAACATCTTTAACATTTTTGCACTGTCTGAATTTATCATCCATAACTTTTTTGTGATTCCTGTTCAAATGAGTTTGCTTCTTTGGAAAGAATTATGTACCTACCGTATAATGAGCTAATTAACTAAAGAACAAAAGGTGCCTTCTGTTATACGTGAGACATAACTAGCTCCTAGACATAGGCAACACATTCTTTATTTTTAAAGGCAATCTGTATTGCTGATTTTGATGTCAGACACCCTGTATCATTTTGTACTGCACCACAAAAGGACTGAAAAAATATTAAAATGAAAACTGGCTTTAAAAAAGCCCATGCACCACATCTTACCACCAGTATTATGAATTTTGAGAGGTTTGTAAAAGATATTCACTTTGATCAATTGCAGGGTTTCGAAGGAAAAAATCACTTTTCACTTTTATGCTCTTTGGCAATAGCACTGAGCAATGGACAAAACTGACAGAAAAAGATTGAAGCTGCATAAACAAAATGAGGCAGGGCTTTTATCAAATATTGATTCTATTAATTCACAGCAAAAGTCTTTGTTTATTACATTATATTAAAAATATATATTCTTTTTTCTAGGTAATTTCTCCATAGACACAGTGCAACTTGTCAACGCATGTAAAGATCTCTTAGCTTGCTAGAATGCCCCAAGCACAAAGAACAGTAAAATATTTTAAACATCCTAAAGTTATATCGTAGCACATTTAACGAAATATATCAATATAATGATTTATAATGTGGTTGCAAGTGAGCATTAAACAATGCATTTACTTTTAACCTGTAACAATAGTCATCAAAAGACCTTCAAATAATTAAAATGTGAGGCAATTGAGCCTGGGAGATTCTGTAAGATACTGTAAGAGTAAAAAAGCACTACCTGTGCCCAACATGTACAAACAGGTAAGTGGAAGCAGAAGGATACTAGAATTATACTCTTGCATAAATGCCAAGAAAAACATTCTTATTCCATGGCTCCTAGAGCAATTACAATAATAATTTCATTATCTATACACAAGCTGTGTGAAATACAGATGTAAATTTGGCCGACAGATTCCTGGCAAGTGACTACTCCATCTGTGGTGTCCTCGACCACTTGTACAGCTTCTGTGTGATGTGGAGTGTTTGAGGCTGGGCCACTATGCTGTGGGTCAGCACTGTCCAAAGGATTGCATACAGCTGCACAAAAGAAAAAATAGAATGAATATGAGATTATCACTGCCTATATATTTCTCTTTTAGGGATTTCTTTCTGCCTCTAAAATTCGATAAAATAAACTAGCTTTCTGCATGAGGGAGATTCATCTCTAGACAATTATTCCTAGTATGCCCAACTTCTTTACCTGCCTCATCAAGCGTCCAGATTGAACCTATGATGATCAAAAGAACTCTATCTGCATGGAATAAACATTCTGCTATCCTTAACAAGAGCTAGGCACTTTATTCTACCTGTTCTTTGTTTTGTGATGGCGAAGGATTTGGACCTTTAAATATATTTTGGTAGTAAGCTTCTTTGTAAAGCTATCCTGTAAAAAGCTCTGAGCAGTGTGCACTGCCATACTCTATAGCAATATCAGGATTCAAAAAATGTGCTTTCATAGCTGGAAAAATAGCAGATATCCACCATTTTCATTTCTATCTAAATGAATGCTAAAATGGTAATTAGCACATAACATTAGAGCTAAAGGAGAATTTTCCATCGTCATTAATAATCATTTACTTTCTCCATAGACACTCAGTCATTTGGGGTAAAATGAGTGCACACACTGAACCAGAAACTCCCTTCCCACTTGCATCTAAGTCTCACAAAAGTTCTTATTCAAAGGTCAGCTGCCAATCTGTACATACATATATACACACACAGATCCTTGGTGGGAATAAATTCCAAGATAGTTGGCTGCAAGAGCATATAGATAGTATTACTTGAGGTAAAGTTGAATAAATCTTTTATATTTGTTCTTTTGTCCTTTCCAGAAAATGGTACATCCATGCATCTTGAGCTACTGTGTTTTCCTGTAACATATATTATAGAACATAAAAGATGGAGAGAAATATTCATTTTAGCATCTAAAATAAAAGTAAAATGTCTCTCTATGATCACCGCTGCCTGTTATACCTGACCTTCAGCCCTTCAAATAGCACTTTAATATAAGGATTAATAAGGTATAGCTTGGAATAACCTCAAAACTGAATTTGACCCAATTGAAAGTCACCAGCAGTCTCTTCATCTTTTCAGATCAGCTACAGACCATCTTGTTTAACAGAAAAAACTGTTATGCAGACTCAAGTCCCTTCACTGTTGCTTCCTGTCCATGTGGGAGAATGAAAGACATAATATAGTGCAACTTTCAGAAGGGGGAGCGGCTTAGACTCTTTCTCAGAGAAACAACAGAAAGTGGTCAAGGCTCTTTCTAGGGATGTTAGCCCCTACACAAATTTTCCATGCAGAAGAGAGAAGAAAGCAGAAGAGGGAAGAAGGCAGTTCTGCTGCCTTCCTTCTCTGGTAGTCTTCTTGCAAAGTCACAGAGTCCTGAGTAGGTAGTACTTCCACAAAAATGACAGATGTTTTCATAGAAAGAAAATGAAAAAAAATCTGTAGAGATGTAGAAAAATTCATAGGCTGTTGATATATTTCCCCTTATGTCCCCATTGTGTTCCCAGTGATTTCTTTAGGAGGCTGTTTACAATAAAATTGAGAAGTCGTCCTTAAAAACACCTCAGTAAATAAAGGAATATGATTTCCATTGAAACCACATAGAAAATTTTCTTGGTGTACAATCAATGTAGAAAACACAAAACAAACAAAAATCAGCAACGTCTTCTTAATAATAATAAGTAACCTAATTCATAATTTTCCTATTGTGCTAACAAGCAAGATTCTAAAAAAAAGAAAAAATAAAGAAGTTTGATATTTTTCTCACTTGAATAAATTAGGAACAGCCATTGTTATAAAAGTATTCTATGAGAGGAGAATCAGATTCACCAATTTCAATAATCCTGATTAAAAATCTGTCAATTTACATTACTGCATATTTTCATTTAGAGTATGTAAAAGCCTATATTTTTTTACAAGAAAAATGATCTGAAAAATTAATATAATGATTCCTTCCTGAGGAAGATAAATAGCTGTCAGGCTGTTAAATTTATTGCAGGTTTTAGTTTATGGATTTTTGTTAAATTAGGGAAGAGGTTTAAATTCCTTGAATAACAGTATAACTTTTTAGAAAATATTTTTATATATAAAAATGTTAAAACATATCTAATTCCTTGATAGCAGAAACATCATATATGTTAGCAATGAGTAATTGATAACAAATTTCTAATTCTAATGATCAGCAATGATTCTAACCCAGTTAATTATTTGCTTAGAATTAGATCTAAGAGAAGTTTAAACTATGTTGCAACTACTTGCAAACTAAACCCAACAGTATTATAATTTGATGTGACAGTCAGGACTGCAAGTGTAAGATCATTAACACTTCACAGGTTATACCCTGAAGTAAATCTTACAAGAAGTTCACATAAATAGGGACAGATTTACACAATTATGTAGTTATGAGTATCACTGCATTTCTAACCATAAGTGAATTCTTCTCAATTTTCTATTCATTTGACTTTGATATGCATAAAAACCGCAATCCAACAGAAAACAAGTCAACTCATTCTCTCTTTTTTCTTATTTGGTTTCAGGACATTTATATATCAGGTAGAAGTGTATGAACCTAGACAGTTTCATCTAAGAGAATTTTTGCTTGTGAAAGAAATCAGAAAAGTTTCATTTGTTCCACTTAGGTTTGCATTTTTGCCTATTGTTTGACTGGAATACTACAGGAGAATTGCAGGAGTTAAAGAAAACTTAAATTTGGCAAATACAAGACAAAACAAAAGATTCCTCTCTGGAAAAAAAAAAAAAGAAAAAAAAAGAAATGCTGAGAATAATGATAACAAAAATTTTAGATAACCCCTGTGGTTGCAACATCAATATTTTGGAACTGTTTTAAAATAAAAAAAATGCAAAGACAAGGGAGATCTCTGCTTTGTCAGGGAGCTCTTCATTGATATTTGAAAATGAGCAGCTCAAAAACAATACTGCAGCACACCACACACTGATCAAACACACACACTTCTCACCTCTGTCGTGGCACTGGTGACATTGTTTGGTTTTTATCTGATAGAGAGAAAAGGGGAATTGGGAATACTTTATTTCAGGAGATTATAAATAATTTTGCATTAAAGACCCATAGTCTTGACAGTTGTGAATTTCTTTTTCTTTTTAAAAGTGTATTTTTAGTAGCATATCGCTTAAGAATTATAAAATTGAACAAATAAAAATATTTGTAAGTAAATATATGTGATTTTGTCCTAAAATACTGCTAGAGGATTCAAGTAACTTCATGCCGTTGAGGAGGTACTCTAGTGTTTAGTAGCATAGATTTGAATAACTCTTCTTTAAAGAAGAATTCTTTAAGGAGTTATTTAAAGAAGAATATATATATAGTTCTTTTTTAAAAAAAAAAAAAAAGTAAGCAATTTTTCTGGTAAAAAGGCAGCTCTTAGTTATTTGAAATGAAATCCTGGGTAAGTAGATGAAGCTAGAGGATTTGACCTTCTGATTGATTTTGATTGATTTTAAAAAGTGAGCTATGAATATGCTTGTATATACATATATATTACATGTTTATTAAGAAACTGGACTGTGTTTATCGAAGCAAGAAAAAATGATACACATTTCTCAGCTTTTCTGAAATAAAATGTTTTGCAACATTTTATACAAAAACACATAACTTTTTTTTTTAATTGCCTATTGAAAAACTATCAAATGTGGAGATTAAGTCAATGGGTAGAGGTCCAATATAGTGCAATCTCAAAACAACTTTTACTACTAACTACTGATATCTTTCCAACTATCTTTTGTCATTCAAGAACTTCAGGGAGCTTCAGAGTCATTCTGTATTTGCCAATACATCTGAGAAGGCGGGTGAAAATTGTCCATTCAATGTTGTCCAATGAGGTACTTCCTCTTCCCCACACTCACCAAATATCACAGTACCATATCATGTCCCTGATTTGGAGCAGAGTACTTATGCACCCTGGCTTCTGCGGTGTTAGAAATACTAAGATGTCCTTGAAGAGGAAAGGAGGTATCAAAACAGGTTCAAAGATCTATCTGAAAATACTCTGATGAAATATTTTTAAAAGTACCGATTTTTGTTTGTTTGTTTTTAATATAATAGAGACAGAGAGAGCTTCATTTTTTTTTCTGAATTGGTTCATTTTTCTGTATTGAAAACACAAGTCTAAACACAAGTCTGATATTTCTTCATAGAACAAACACTGTTCCTTCAGCGAATCTTCAAAGTATGTCAGACAAAAGGGCACAAGAAAGTGCAGGAATCTCTGTAGGACAAGATGGATTGCAAAGTGAGATCTCCAGGTGTTCTCAAATTGTGACTTCAGCCTGACTTGTCTGCTATGGATGCCACAAGAAACACAGATCCCCGTTCAGAAGGAAATCAATTATCAATCTAATTTTACACAGATCACAGAAAACCTGTGAAAGATGTATAGCCATCTTGCTTAATTTACTCCGCTTCTGAATGGAACTGGCCCAGATTATGAAGCCATTGTATCCAACTACAGTTCCTTTGAATTCCAATGGAATATATGATTTTATAGACTGTGATAAAGACTTTGGGGTCCTTACTCACAAATTGGCATGCACTTTCAGAGACCTTTTACTGAATAACGGTTATTCAAGTCAGCTTCAAAAAATATTCTTATTCAAAAATGCTATTAGGAATTCTTGGTGTACCTACAGCTCCCGTGAGAATTTCAGCCAAGTTATAGCCACAATAAAATGGAGACACCAAATACAATATACTCTTGGAGAGCTTTCATCATAGGTATAAACAAGTAGAGATCTAACAGCAGTCCTTAGAAAAAGGAAAATTAGAGAGAATGGTCCATAAGTGGATGACTTGCATAGTCGCAGAGACAGAAATATTAGTACAATGTGAGATATATTTTTAAATATCTTAAAACTAGAGCTACTTTTTTACTTATAATTTGGGGCAAACATTACATTAAATACTTCAAACGTGCAATAATTTTATTTTGTCCTATTTAATCACGCTTTGTATCTGCTACAAAGCAATAGATACTCTTTCTCTAAAAAGGTACACTAACCATTTGGGAATGTACTCATTTGTTCTGGGAAGTAACTAAAGACTTAGAAGAAGTATTAAGTTGTAACATTAAAATGGAGAAATCTTATGTTTGGGGAAAATTCTGAAAATGCAGGGTAAAATCTTGACTAGTGTGGATGACAGCTTGATGATAGCTTATGATAATAATTAATAATTTCAATATATCACAAAAACTACTCAGTGTTTTCTAACATCAGATTCTTTAAGCTCTTTAATGTCAATAATTATTTGATTAAATCTATATCCACTAAACATTTGTCATTAACTTTACTTCTATATGCTAACTTAATTGTTACAAATTATTACTGGCAGTCAATAGTCA
>JAVCKT010038244.1:0-22935 GCA_032273925.1 Rhynchotus rufescens
CCAACTTACATTAATAATGTAAGAAATTCCTGTAGGAATCGTGTCTACAATGTTCATGATTTTTACTGGAGATCATAGGTGATCTTCTAGATACAACTCCAGCATCACACAGCTGCTATTTAGTGTTATTAAAGCATACCACATGTTGCCATTCACATGAAGTAGTAAAGGGAAGATCACATTTTAAAAGAAAGTTAATCCGGCAGTGAAAATATTTGTAACCTCTCTCAGATCTGCTGATTTGGGGTTAAGTAGCACCTTTAATGGCAAAATGATATGAACAGATGCATCTATGAGATGTTCTCACTATATGTTAGACACGGAAAGGTCAACTACGATGATAACCCTTGGTATCCTGTCGCAGGAAAGTGATGGGCACTGTTAGCCTATGTAACAAGCCGTTGTCAGAGAACTGCAGAGACTGAACTTCATCCATATGTGCTTGCTTATTCTGCTTGCCTGGGAACACCAGCCACACTCATGCACTGGATTATGAATCCAGGCCAGTAAAAGAATCTAACGCTGTTGTGTCACGTCAAACTAGTAATTTCTTCTTACAATAAAAAACACCAAATGCCTCCAGAAATCTTACAGTGCTCAACCTCTAAGTTTTTAAAGGTGCTCTCAACTTCACATCTAATATTACTCTTCTAGTGACAAAATGGAATCTCAAATTCAAGAGTGAAAAATATTTCAGTTAAACATTATATAAGCATATAAATGTTTATAATTTTGGAACATTCCATTCCATGTTGAAAGATTTTTCCTCCAGTTCATTGAAATCCAAAAAGAAATTTATTTCTACAGAACCTAGTCTCTGGAGAAATAAATACACAGACTCTGGCTACTATATTATACTTGTACATAGCATGAATATGAGCCACTAGAAATAGTATTTAAAGGTCATGTTATTAAGAGCAAAATTATCATAAATATGTTCTGTGATGTTTAATAAATTTGGGCATTTCTGAGAAGTATCACCAGGCAGGAAACATGCATATGAAAAAGAGGTATGGCCTCAGTCAATTATCTTCCAACTCATGTTTTTTTAAACTCTCCAGACATTCTTCATTTTTGATCAACCTACATGTAACAGAATCAGATACAGAGAAATTGATCAGATATTTTATATATATATATAAATGTCCAGTCTTCTTTTGTTACTTTTCAGAAAATAATTCTAGTGGAGTTTGAATTAAAGCACACAGCTTCCCATCTGCAACAAGCTTTTACCAGATCAGAGAAGAGCAGTTGAGTTTACTAAGGGTTAACCCTTTCAGTCCTCTGCTGGAAGCTAACCCAGAACGTGCAGTGGTCACTCACCTGCAATATGGTGATGTACACGGCCTTAGAAGCTGTTTTTAGTAGCCAAATAGAGCTACTGCTGCAATGGTATTCTCACATTCAGTCTGCTGCATCCAAGCTCGGCAAAGAAGCCAACATTTAACTGACCATATCTTGGAGCGACTGAAGATAAGAGCAGAGGCAGGGTACGGCACAGAGCACAGCCCCCAGCCCGTATGGGCTGCTTTGGTTCTTTGGGTAACCAGAGCTGTCAATCAGAAGTGACCTTTCATAAGTCAACTTTTAGCCTATTCTTTTACCCATCAACCTTTTTTCAAATCCTAAATCCCTGTTAACTACATTAAGAATGAAAATAATGCTCTGTTCTAATAACAAACTGCCAGTTAAGTCTGTAATGTATGGGCATTTTCCCCTTACTTGTCCTTTTTATGCAAAATAACGTTGTAGGAGGTTGCTTAGAGTACCTACACATTGATCATTTTAATTATTTCTGGGGTTTTGTCCATACTATATCAGACTAACACAGTCTGAAAATTGATTTGTTCACTAACCTGTAAATTCTTCTCAATACATTCAGAATTTGTTAGCATTCAAAAACAAAATCCAAGTGACAGCTCTTTTCAAGAAAGGAATGTCTAGTACATTTTTTGAAAGAGGAAGAAATAAAGGACAGTTAAAAAACATGTTCTTTATTTTCATGGGAATGTTTCACAAGAATTTTGGAATGTGAGTAAAAAAGTTCAAAACACTTACAGTGATAGTCTGTTGTCTACCCACAGTTCTACCTAACAGGAGTGTTCAAGTGCTTACTCTAAGCTGATCTTTGAAACATTCTTGTTATTAAGGATAATTCCTTCTAAAAAGATTTTTTTTTTTTTTTTTTAACTGCCTGAAGCAATAGAATTCTGGTTCTTCATGCAGCTGCGTGGGTACTATCACATTTGCACTGTTTATCAAAACCTTTAAAAGTTCAATCATTTCCAGATTTACATGAGTAATTTTTATTTCAGTTCCAACATTTATCTACTTATCTTTCTGGAAAAAGTTAACCATTACAGTCAAAAAAAAAATCAATACATTTTTCTTATTCACTTGGTAACCAAGACTGGCCAGATACTGCTAAATCTCAAAAGGAATGTGATAAATAAATGGCTTGGATAATAATGCTCTAAAATATAGTTTTCCATCAGTTTAGGGAAATACAAAATTTCAGCTTGCTGATATCAAATTAATAACAACTTTAAAAAAAACAGGGAGAGTAAATTAAGTATTTTAAATACTAAAAAGAACCGTATAGAATTTGTCAAAACTTACATTTCTCTCATGGGTCCCCTTTTTAGTTCACCTGAAAAAGGCAACTGGATAACAGGAGCACTTTATGCTCAACTTTCATACTTGGTGTAGTGCATTATGCATAGATTTGTGCTGTACTGTATCATAAGCCAACAAAGTATGAACCTCTGATATGCTAAAGTGGGTCAATCAGCAATGAGGTCCCTAGTAAGAAGTATTGTTTTCATTTCAATAAAGAAAAAAAATGAAATGAGTTTATTTATTAGTAGGTAAGTTGGACTAGAAGAGAGCATAAAACAAAAGCACACAGTTAGTCGGTCACAGACTATTATCAGATAGATACGGATATTAACGGATCAATATTCAAATGTGCTACACCGGATTTCTGAAATGTACCTCAATATTGAACTAGACAAGAAAAATTAAGTTTGCTTAATGTGTATAAGAAATGACTCTAAGCAACTTGATATAATTTCAAGATTGGATCCAACTTCCAGAATGAGGGGTTTTGGACTGGAGGATCAATGCAGATCCTCTCACTGTAACTCATCTATGACTCTAGATTATGAGATTAGTTTTGAATGTATATAAAAAAAGGTGATTTAGATACAATTCAAGTTTTTTTTTGATTTCATCTATTTGTGTGCTAAAGCTATGGAATATCCTGACCTATAACTAAATGCCAGTCATCTAAGCTAGATATTAAACTTAAAACATATCCCTTTTGCATATATTTGGCAATCATTTAATCATTTATCACAAGTATTTTCACTGATCTGTTGTTGTACATCAAGGCATTCATTTTTAAGTACAGTATCAGTGTGCATATCCACACTTGACACACTTAGTAAGGATTTTTCCTGATGCTTATAGGTAGAGTATAAATTCTTCAAATATCTGTTAAAGCAGCTTACAATAACTTACCTCTAAAACTTCATGCTGTATTTGCCACCTACTTGTCATGTATGAATCACTTCACTATATAGAAGATTTTTTTAATAAAAGCTCCAACCCGCAGAGAGGTTAGAGTCTAGATATTCAGAAGAGTTACTTGAAATCTGTTGCAATTTCAGATGATACATTCAGTAAACTAAATGAATTACTTGTAACTTTGGTTATTAAAAACACTAACAAAATTAACTGCAGCTAAAAACAGGCTCTCGAGCCTATGGAATATCTCAATTTGTGACGCATAAGCATCACAAATGAATTGATAAATTGTGCTGAATACTACAATATATTATGTTCAATATCAAATTTAAATCAATAGCCACTCTAGGGCTTTATAGTTGAAAAAAATTCACCACTTGAGGCAACATAATAGATTCTTCCACATCACTTAAGAAAACATCCAATCCAATTTCACACTCGCTAGTCTTTGAACTACTCTTGTGGTACAAGCCATTTTCAAAGAAAATGACTCCCCCTCTGCAAAGCCTAACAAGTGAATACAACTAACTTCCACTGATGCCAGCGGGTCAGCTCTCAAAGTAAGCACATGCCATTCAGATGTGAGGAACACAAAACCATTGGGAACGGTAATCAACTCAGAAGGCACAGAAAGCCTGAAGAAACTCTGGCACAGGTGGGCTGACATAGTTCTAGCAATTACAGGCTCATCCTAATCCATCAGAAATACAGACTCAGGTTGGAAATACAGCTCACTGCAGAACAGACATTTTAAACCATACCAATGGCTTACACGGGAGATTCTTAGTTCTTCCCTCAAAGGCTATTTTAAATCCCAGCTTTGAAGAAGAACCTGTATTCCAGACCTGAAGTACCTTGTTTCATCATCTCCTTGTTTCTCTCAGCATCTGATCATCCCTACCAGAGCCAGAGCTTGGAGTTCCTCTGAACTCCAAGCAATACTAGAACTTGTCTGTCCAGTAAGAAACAAGCTTACTAGAGACAGGAATAAAACTCCTGCTTCTGTTCAAGTGACAAAATAACTTCTTCCAACACAAGTAGTTTTGACTGTCAGTCAGTGAAAAGTCAAAGTCAATCAGCTACTGCATTCCCTCTGGTCGTGGATGTGCTTCCATGAATGGATCACAAGTAAAATGAATGATGTATTTACAATAGCAAATCCTTCAAACTCAATTCAATTGCTCCTAGCCTCGCATTGTTTAATTTGGGCACGGACTAAAATTTACTTAGTTCAAGTGAAAGCAAATCAGTGCCAGATCCAATGAGCTGAAAGTTGTATTCTGGCTTTTCATCTCTGCTGAATTACTGTTCTTTTTCCCTTTCCGTTGTTCACTAAATTGCATCCACAGGAGAGATACAACAAAATATGGGTGAGCACAGAGGAAAATTCTATTAGTTTAGCTTTGTTCTTTTTCTTGTTTTTAACATTATTGTATTTACTGTATTGCTTAATTTCATTTTTTGATAAAAATATTACATTTGCTTTACCCTGCAGTTTAATTTTAATGGTGTTTACTGACTGTGACAGAAATATACTTTGTTAACTGAATACACTTTCCGCTGTCCTTTAAAACCCTACTTCTTAATACAACATATTTTTATATTTTTTTGGAGTTTCCATATTGCAAATGTCCTTTTTGCACAAAGCATTTCCCCAAGTAATCACATTAGGCTGATCTTTGGCTACTGGCTCCACAAAATTAAATTTTCAAGATTAATGGGGTTTATTTATTATAGCTCAAAATGCTTCATAGTCACATTTTAGTCAATTCCTAGTCTTTTATGTCCCGCAGGGTGCGGGGCAGATACCAGTGACTGACTAGGGATACCAGTTGACTGCTTGCTGTTCCCATCTGCACAAACATGCTTCTCATCACACAAAGTAGTTTTCCATATTCCAGGGATCACAGCAATGCCCAATTATCTCCAGACTGTTTTAAATGCTATGTATTTTGGATCAGCATGCCATCTCCAGGTTCTGTAACACATCACACACATGGGGAATATTATTTTGGAAACATCAGATCAAATTCAGCCACTCGAGAGCACGTACACGTGTGTTAGAAACACCTGCACTCAGCAGCTCTGCCTGATGCTTTTGTTTCCTGCTCATATGCATTGCCCAACCATTATGGGCATCGAGTCTCCCCACCAGAAACCTGTAAATGGTACTGAACCACACACACACACATCTAGAAGTAAAAACACTGGTCAGTCTCCCTGATCTGCCTAAGCATCCGTACAGCTCTCGCTTCCATCTTCCATTATAACATCTGCACAAGTTACTCAAGTTGCACAACTGCTTTGTCTTGCAAAGGATCCAACATCTGAGATTAACATGCTATAAAAGAGAACTCCTAATACCAGTGTCAGTGCTTCTGACAAGTGCTGACCAGAGTAAGCAACATTTCTTAGCCATTAAGAGGTTTGATGCCATATTTTGCAGTTTTCCCATTCATGTCAAAATACTGTAAAAGCTACAAAGTTGTGTAGCCTCCCCTACTCCTCCCCTCATCCCCGTGCCCCCACACTGAATTAGAAAAACATGCACTAAAACTGCTGACATGGGACAGAAAATAAGAGGCTGTTGGAAAGTGCTAGCAAACAGTGCCTATGAGAAGGAAAGGGAAGGCAAAGAAAGGAACACATTGAGCACGAATGCTTACTGCTCGTCTCTTACACTTATATCTCTTTTTTCTATATTTTAAGTCTAAGTAGTTACAGAAAGTATTTGTAGTCAATCACTGTGATCAACTGTCCTTTCACCTCCTACTGCAAAGCAAATGTGCAGAAAATGTAGCCCCATAAAAAGTATATATACACAGCATACAAACACAGTGAGTAAGTGTGTGTGCATATATGTATATATATAAAATTTTGGTTTACACTAGACTGCTATAACACTGGACAGTAGTATTAGATTTATTTCATTGCTTATAAAAAAATGAATTTTGACAGTAAAACCTCCCTCACATCCATGCTCATCCATAAAACTATAATTTTATAGTTTTGAGAAAACAGGAGGAAAAATAGAAAGTGAAGAAATAGAATCTATTAAATAACCAATAATAGCATAAATAGTAATCATGTTGACTATACTGTCTATGACATATAGACAGCATTATTCTAGTGAAGATTGCCGCGACCGTGCTGTTATCGTTCTGAGTAACGTTAACTGCTCACAACTGTTATGAGCAGCTAAACATTCTCAACTACATATTGAGAACAGAAGGGTTATAACAAGTGGGATGAGAACGAATTATGAGCTCAAGGATAATTCCACAAACACTGTTAATATAGTATTTTTCCTGTTAAAAGTCTTCTTGAATATCACATTATATGCTATTTACTAGATTAACTCAGTGATACATATTTAAGGCTATATCCTTCCACGACACGAGCTTGGTTTTCAGCTCAGTGCTTAAAGAAAGATAGTAAGTAGCTTGTTCATTCAGCAGTCCCTATCATCTTCTCACAAGTGGATTTTAAGACAAATACAGGTAATGTCAGTAGCACAATGGGGTTAGTTATATCATTAATCTTGTCAAATATCCTCCACCAAAAGTCATGTGTTATCACACGATAAAATAAAAGGCTGAATATAATGCAAGTTTCAGCTTTACCTATGCTAAAAGATAGAAGATTCTCAACTGGAAATCTGAGTGAGGACAGAGATAAGGCAGGCAGGCATTTTTCAGTAGCTTTTAAAGTGTGATAATATTTAGCTACGTAGATAGCACCAAAACCACTGTTTTAAAATAACATACGCACAATGCACAGAAATAAAACACAGAGGATGCAAACACAAAATTCAGAAATCGACCAATTTCCCAACCCAAAAAATCACTGAGGCACCCCAGTTATTCTGATGTTCAAGTTAGCTTGCAGCACTTCACTACTACTATTTTAAATACAGAAACTGCAACACACTGAAGGAGGAATGAGAAAGCCCAGCAAGCGCAGGTTTGCAGTGTGCAAGGAATGTAGGATGAGACCTCATGGCCTCTTGGAGCAAAACACTGTTGGGCCACCTTGGTCATTACTATTTATCTCTCCATGAAAAACAAGTGAGAATCTGAACGTAGTTCAGTTCATTATGAATCAAGTTGACCACTTAAAGTGATTAACACTTTAGAAGAGTGTTTGCTTTAGCAGGTATTATAATTGCCTACATTTCTTCTATTAATAAGCTTTGTAAGTCAACTTAGAATTAATTATCAAAACAATTTTACACATCAGAAACTTAAGTGTTACCAAATGTTCCTTCTCCCTGTCAGTTCTTTTTTCTTTTTAAAAAAAAAAAAAAAAAAAAAAAAAAAAAAAAAAAAAAAAAAAAAAAAAAAAAAAAAAAAGAACTTCACTGCCCTCTCTAAATACATCAATAACCCTAAGTAGGGATTTTCTTTGGTACTCCTGCCTGGTACAATGATTAAAATGCTTATATGTTATATGCTACTCCCATTGTGTTGCTTGCCACACTATGAGAAGTAAATATATTTGTTTTGTGAAAAAATAAGTAATGAAAGGAGCACAATAAAACAGCTAGCTGACGAAATTAGCAGATCTGAAACTTCTGCCAAGGTGTTTCTCCACTAATATAAGGAGGAAATACACATTCCAAGCTCCTACATTGAGAAAATAATTCATGATCCATTCAGTTTTGACAAGCAATACATCTACTGGCATTACTTTTTAATAAACAAGCTTACTCACTTAACATTGCTAAAACATATATAGCAGGTAATCATAACACAGTGCCTGTTCAGGATTATATTCTCCCTTCGAACGAGCATGACCCGCATACAGAAGCTACCCAGATTTCTGGTGCACTGTTAAACTCTACAGCCCATTTTAGAATAAGTCACTTTTGAACAGTGAACTAAAATAGTTTTCAGTTGGGTATTGATTTGGAGGCTCCGCTTTTAACAGGAGCTTGATCTCTATCTTTACCTTCAGTTACTTTTTCTACTCAGAAATATTAAAGATCTAGTGACTTCTCCCCTATATTCTTCCAACTGCTATTAAATACAGTATCTTCTAACATTTAATGTGATAGTGTGTAAAGCCAGATATGGATACAGTGCTATGAGCTGAGGGAGTTTTGGAGGACACTTTTTTTCCCCCCTCCTTTTTTTGGTCTTCTCCAGTAACTTTTCCCACTATAGAAATGCTGTTACTGACTGGCTCTTTAATATTGAGTGCTGTTTCTAGTCAGAAAATAACCAGGCAGATCTTGAGACTCTGCATTCCCCTGGGGCAAAAAAAGAGGAAAGGAAACCAAGGGACAAGAGAAAGGAGTGTAATAAAGATGCAGTTCTGCCAACAGCAGAGCAACACCAAGAGCAAGCAGAGAACAGCTGTACCCATACAGAGATGTTTAAAAGATGTCATCATCTGTTCTAGCAGAATAGGGCACACACTTAAAAGCACCTATTCTGAACAACGACTAGTAGCTACAATCAGCCTTTAACTCCAGCAAATTCACATACTTAAACTACACAAGCTCATTGACAGGACCCAGTTGCTCAGAGCATAACTTACCTTTGCTCTACCCGGCCCTGGTGGTACTGTGGGATAATCAACCACTTTTAAAGTCCATCCTAAAGTCCCTGCCAAGCTTACTGCATAGAGCCATGCAGCTCCAGAATAAGTCAAGGATTCATGGAATTAGAGCTGCCACATAGCAACAAGTGAGAAACCACTTAGTTTCTGACTTGGGACAAGGAACTGCTTCCTGAATCAGCCTCAGTACACACTGATGTTTTAATTCCGTCTGCTCTAGGCTGTACCCTAGAGTATACAGTCTCACCCTACACTTTCAATTCCTACACTGATCTTCAAAAATAGTATTTTCATCCTTTTATGGAAAAAACAGCCTTCTTTGCATGAAGGCATAATCCTATCCTATGGCATTTCTTGTTTCAAGTTAGTGCTTTAGTTCAACTCATTTTGTTTACACTCAGAACACTATATTTTCAAATGTACCCAAAGTTGCTTCCTGCATTGCGAATTTCTCTTAAAACTAACTTTAGGAATCCTAAATATATTTTAATACCACTCCCATACTGTATATGGTGACATTTCTAGTACTTGTGTTGCCTGTTTCAGCACAGAAACAGGTAAAAACACTTTTGTTACCATTTTCAGGTGTTATCACACTTTTTAAAACACAGAGACAACTTTGTTAAATCACTCAAGAGAAGTGCAGAAGTATAACACTGTGCCAGTATTTCATAAATTCAGTATAGCTATCTCCATAGCTATAGGAGAGCAAGAGGAGAGATTCTCAGCTACTCAAAGTTTCACTTGCACTGTGTCTGCACACCAATCAAAACCTAAATAGTAGGATTCTTGACATAGTCAGCATCTAGCCCAACAAATCTATATAGTTTAGTAGGGAATTTTATGAAGGGGGGGTGGGTCTGTGTTCTGAATCAATCAGTTAAGTGGAAGGAGGAAAGATGGAAGGGTGCATCAAAATAGCCCATAACAATACAGCTGTGAAGCATTCTTGGAGATGAAATTTCTCTTCACTACAATACAAACTGAGCACCTGTATAGCCCCAGTTCAGGCCTCCTATTCTCTCTTTATGGAGACTGGTAAAGAGGACAGGAGAGAGGAGAAAAAGAGACACCTCCACATACACCAGTTACTACATTCCATAAAATACTTCATTATGACAAGTAGAACAGCATGTATTCTTTCCTTTTTGCTTTTACATTTAAATGCAGGAATTTGTCTATCTCCACGTTTACTGCAGCTACATAAAGTCTCTTTGAAAGCAAGTATGCTAATAAAACCAAGGCACATGTCCTAAAACAAAAATAGCATCATGATGCGTTTACCTAATGGTTTCAGAAAAATCCCCGGTAGAACTATGGGGGACTAAATGTTTTTCACAACATTTTTAAGACTTGACTAGCAGTTTTTGATTATCTAAATGTTGGCTGAAATCCATATGAATCAAATACAGTTGAGCAAAACTTTTGGAGCCTCCTTTCTCCATAGTAATCTCTAATAGCACAAGATCTATCTGATTTTGTGTAACAGCGTGTAATTCAACTGTGCATGTCATGCAGTTCATGCAGATAACATCTCACAATTTTACGCATCCTACCTCTTTGCTTTTCACTTCTTCACCCCACTTCACTTTCCTCCTCTAAGCTGAGGCTCCTCTTTCCGAATCAGTATAAAAAAAAAAGCCCCATTATGTCGATGATGCAGTTATCTTAACTGATAGAAAAATAACTGAAGCATAAAGGTGGACCCTGCAGAGACTGCAGCGATTTGGGACTCCCTCAGCGTTTTCGCAGCTACACATGCACACTGTCTCACGCCTGCTGTGACAAAGTCCGCTTCCACACGGTAAAATCAGGCCTCACGCTGTTAAGAACAGTTAGGAAGGCAGGCTGCTGAAGCTACTCCACAGGAGAGCCAGCAAGGAGATTTTCACGGAAACTAGCCTCTGTCACAACTGCTAATTTCATTTTGCACCAAGTGATACTGTACGGTCTCCTTAAGCGGCCAAGCTCAACACTAACATATAAAGATACAGCAAAAATGCCATGTTCTGTCCATCCACCTTTACCTTGTCGTGGCAGAGGAAAAAAATACTATGAAGGAGGCACGACCCTCCTCCAATCTCCCCTTTACTCTTTCTGTCACTTATTCCATGCTAAAGCTGATTTTATGACCTATTTTTTTTTGCATTGAACATGAGACAGCATTCCATAAGCTGTCAAAAGACAGCTGGAAGTCATGACAGTCGAGAAAGGGACAGCTGAGGCTTTTAACACCTACCAGGGAGAACAGGAGCTGGGCTTGGTTTCTTGCATCCAAGAGGTAGTTAAAATGCTTGGTACTGAGAAAGACAGATTCCCACTTTTCTTTCTCCTTTACAGCAGGAACGCCCTACTGCCATCAACACAAATGCTGTAGTTTCAATGTTCTGCTGAAATTCTCACAATTTATTCCAGTGCCTATTTTCTTATGTATTAAACAAAGCTTAATATTTTCAGGAAAAAGATTTTCCATTATTATAATCTGCATTGTTACAAAATCAAGATTTTATTATTTACAGGGGCATTTGTTGCCTAGAGAAGACCTTCCTAGCAGTCGCAAGGAACTAGATAAACAGAAACATCTGACACTGACAAAGTATCTGACAATTCCTGAGCAAAGCAGAAAACTGCAAGTGCCAGCGTAACATTTTACTAAATGAACTACCAGCTTTCCTCCTAAGAAGAGTGTGGCACAGGGAGAAGGACAGAGAAGCCAAAGGCCCACCTCAGTTCTTAAAAACCACAAAACTACAAACTTAAGACCATTATGAGCAAGTCTTGTTCTACTTTTTGACATACGAAAAGCAGGCAGGTTTTGAGATCCATGCACAAAACAGACTATGAACCTTTATCAATCTACAGAACCTAGTATATGAATTGTTGTTGCTTGTGAAGACAGGGAACTAGATTAAATTGCCAGCTGGTTTATGCCACTCCACTTGGAGTGCAAAGCATCTTGTTGTATGGATACATTTGGTACTTCAAATTTGACCTATTTAGACATCTGTAGAATAAAATATACACAGTATAGTATTTTCCTTGTCAGGAACAATATGTTTACTGTATATTATCCTTATTTTTTTTTTTTTAACAAATTAGAACAGATATCATCATTATATTAATGACAATGGTCCACAGCCACATGAAATTCTTCACAATAGCAATTAAGTCCAAACAGGTAATCTCAACAGTTTATGTAAAAACAGCATTAAGTGATGATTTAAAGATTATATATATATTCATATATATATATATATAAAAAATATATAAAAGCAACAGCTGTTCAAGAGTGAAATCAAATATCACTCAAAAGTCAAAAACCAACCTTCAAGTGTATCTATTAAAAACTATGAACTACTAGGACAGGCTTGGAAGTGAAGTGCCGTCTCCTCAAGGTTATTTATTGCCAGGTGAGGCATGCTGTGTGTTTATGCCAGATTGGTGAATGAAGGCTGCACAGATTATAAATCTTAAGTTCCAAACATGAAGCACTCAAAACTGTAGTCCCCAACCACATCTAAACAAGAACAGTTCACGAAGGGCTAAGCTAACAGGGGTTGGGCCCAGTGGGAATACATTAATCTGCAGAGCATGGCGTCAGATAGAATTAAATGAAGAGAAATCAGTAAAGAAAACAAGCCATTTATAATACACAAAAAAAAAAAAATCACTAAAACAATAGTTTTGGAAACCTTGCATCTGCAGAAAACCTTCTGGGCCTAAATCCAATACAAACCTGTCAGAAAATATTGATGGAAAATGTGCATTTACAATTGTAAATAAAATATGAACACGGACCCTATTTCTAAATTCAATTTTTCCAGAAGGAAAAAAGACTTTAAAAAACCCCTACAGAATATAGTAAAAATAATTTAATTAGCCACTGCTGTTTGTAAACAAAGTTACCCGAATATGAAACCACCAAAATCATCACTGGCAAATAACATGGACATCAGAGACTCTTATAATGCTTATCTGCTTCCCTCTTTTTTTATAGGTATTTTTCAATAAGCTAAGAAGCTGGTATTACACAAAACACCTTACCAGCACAATGATCCAAGCAACTGTGAGCTGGCACAAGGCCAATCTTGCACACACTGCACAAGGAATTCCTTCAACTTTGCCTGGACAAGCCAGTGATGCTCAGTTCCATACTCCAGCCCAAACCAGTGGTGAAAGGTTAATGCAGTTCACCCTTAAGACACAGGTACATTTAACTACACATGCTAACAAAATAAAAATACATTTTTAGTTACAGTGCATGCTTTGTGCATGTTACAAGAAAAACAGGCCTTCCACTATTTCCCTAACAGCTGTGCATGCAAGCAGCTATGCAACACTATGGATGCTAAGCCTCAAAGAAAACATCTCAGTCAAATACATTTGCTAGATGCTTAGCTGACACAGCTTGTGAATGTATTCACTACAAACCTGTATATTTACATTTTCTAGATCCATTTCTAAGTGGCCAGTGATCAGAAGTGTTTTTTTTTTTTTTTTTTAAACAGTTATTCACTAGGATTATCTTTCTATTGACCTTCTCAAATGATCTGATCAACCTGTGCACAACTAAATATCAAATCAAACACACACAGAAGCATACACACACACACACACACACAAAAAAAAAAAAACCCAACCACACCACAGCAGACTAGTGGTAGCATTCCAGTTAATTCATAATGTAAGTTGGCATTTTGGGGCTACTTGAAATATTTGGGAGGCAACCAGACACATAATAAGAAACCAGGAATCCACGAGTGCAGAAAAAAGACAAAACAGATAAAGGCTGTAAACAGATCTTAACCATTTCCTAGTCACTTTATCCTGGCCGCCTGAAGTACGCTCATCCACAGCAGCTGAGGATCTCATGCGTTTTCATCACGAAAAAGACTGAAGTCAGACTAAGTTCTAGTCCCACATAGCTCAGAAACAGGGTCCGTGGTCACTGTGCTGCTGAATCAATAGTAATCATGTTTACTACAGCCAGCACTAGAGGCACTACAAGTCATTAGGATGGGCGACAACCCAAGTAAAGCCACAAACATTATTAACAAGAAAACTCTGCACTTTTTTGCCAGTGTATTTTCATTGATTTAAACCCAGGAGTTCTGTAGACAGATGCAGAAAAGAGGGCTAACCATAGAAGTAGAACTTCATTTAGTTTAATCAGCAAGTTAGATGGCAGCAAGCAACACCCACAAGGCAAGATCTAGTTTAGTTTTTGGAGGGTATTTTTGGAAACCTCCAGTTGCCATCACAGTATCTGTATGTGTAACTTCACATACTCCCATAAAAGCGACAGGCACTCTGTAACCGGACCAGAGACTCCAGGTTGACCCATGTAAATCGAATCAAATAAGGCTAGCAGGGATGCTCTTGTGATTAAGTCAGCACTAACAAGACTTATGCATCCATCAAGACATACAAAGAGAAGCTTCGGAATTGGTGAAAATAGAATCAACATTGCAAAAAGTCTCCCGGAGAGCACACGGGGCACAGGAAGGGCCTCTCAAGTTTCAGACCAGCTATTACAAGTCCTACATTAGGTAATCTTTCTCATAAGGGAATCAGACTCCTTCCTAAAACACAATTAGGATTTTGCTTTGATTGAAAAACGATACCAGAATCTCGTTCTAACAAATAGGAAGGTCCTTCCCAATTCCAGACTAAAAGCATTCCTAGCCAGATTTTGCTCTTTAGTTTTTCTGCCAGTATTGTCCTTCACTTTAAATAGCTCTCCTCCATCCCTGATCCCCAGTGTTTATCCCCATCATGCATTTAATTTCATTCAATTAAATTTTTAGGACTAATTGTTTTAAAATGAGAGGACAGATTTTGTAAAATTATCAATGGGAGGTGGGGTTTTTTTCCCCCCCGTCCCCACTCCCATAAGGAATAAAAATGAACTTCTCTAGCAATTAAGCACCAACAAAAGTTGAAAAGCACACAGCCAGATAGTTATAAGCCTATGGAACACCTATATTATTCCCAGATAACAAACAGAAACAATTCCAAAATGAAGACACTATAGGCTGTAAAATGTGATGCTTCAGTAGCTGCAGTGGAACAGAGAAAAAGGTTTTATGAAGCTACTTATGCTTCGTGGTCAGCACTCCTGTGTAGAAGTGGCACCTTCCCAGAAGGACTTCTGTTTAGTTTAGGAATGTCAGGGCTCATCTCTCAGGCCACTCCACACAGCAAGAGATAAATGAAGTTAAAAAGCAGTAAAATACAACACTGCAGAAGCTACAGAAAAAAAAAAATTGTAGTGTTTTGTATGCCATTTTAAAGAGGTTTTCTAACCTTCACTGGGACTTTCAGTGTTGCCTTAGTTTCTCTTGATAGTTCATTTAGAGGTCAAGCCAAAGTCTTTCTTGATCAACTCACAATCATGAAAAAGCCACAGTATATATATTTTTTAAATAATAAAAAATGTATTTATATTTGGCCACAGTTAGACAGACTTCTATTTAGCAGTTCCTCTTCTTTTCCCAGCCATATATATCGATTTCCTCCCACAGGATAACACATTGGTATTACGGAACTACATATTGTCATGGGAAGTTGTGTGTTAGTGAACCCAAATCTTCCAGATAATTCATCAATTTTTTCTTTTTTAGTGAATTTCATCTAACAACGACAACCTTTGTGTATTTTTAGTTTCCACTCTGCTCCTACAGCCTGCAGTGCAAGCACAATAGGAATCACAGCATTCCAACAGCTTCTATACTGACAAACTGCAAAAAGAAAGTAAGTATCTACTCCTAATCTGAAGCCATCAATTTACACTTCCTAAGAGGCAGAAAATACTACCAAGTCAGGAGATGAGGCACATCTATTGCAGGGAAAAGGCAAGAAGTTCCACTTTACCATCCTCAGTAATACTATCACCTACTCTTCGTGTATGCAGAGGACAACAAAGAAGTTGCCCCCATCAGTTTTGTTAGGCGAAAACCCAACTTTTTCCCCAATTTTACTCCTGCTTTGTGAAGCATTCTGGTATAGTCTATATACTATAGAATATATCAAAATATTACTTATAGTTCTTTTCTTTGGATGAGCTGTATCCCTTCCTAAATGTTCATAAAACATCTCTAAAAACACATACTTTTTTTCTCAAGAGACAAAGCTGGATTTAGCTCCAGCCCAACACACTTTAAAGTCTGGAGCTGGTAGAAATTAAGATTCAAAATTTGGATTATTTTTTACCTTGGTTTTCATATCCTGTTAAAAAAGCATATACTATAAAATTAACATTTCACATAAGACTGAACGGAACCTATATCACAGTTATTACTGATGCAGATAATCAGGTAACAAGTATGATGATATTGCTCCCCGAAAAATCATTGCAACATTCAAAATACTGTCATATATCATAATGACAGGGGACATCACTCAGACCAAAAGATATAATGCAATATCAGCCTGATTCTAAATATTAAAGTTATAAAACATCTCTTGTTGAAGCACAGCAAAGCACAGACTTTTGCTTTATTTTGTGAATTTCCTAGCACAACTGAAATAATTATTGAACAAAAAAAAAAAAAAAACCCCAAACAAAAAAAAAAAACACACAAATTTAAAATCAAACAAAATGTCATTCTTTGTCCTGTCTGAACCTTTAACAGCTCAGAGCTTCCAATGACAATTCTAAGTTTTTCTCAGTTCTAAAATATACAGGAAAATCACAGTGATTTTGCCAGAAGGGAAAATCATTAATCAATTAATGATTATATGACAGTTGCTATATTATTATGCAAAATACATTAAAAAAATCAGTCACAACTTCTTACTACTTTGTAATGACTACAAGATCTAAATCATTCAGCTTCTGCTATGCAGAAAGTTTTATGGAAAATACTTGCAGTTCTTTTACTTGTACTACTGCAAAAATACACACCCCACAGGTAAGAGCCATGCAAGGAACCAGGTTCAAATTACTTGAACAGGAGTGTCTGAGTTTAGTTTTGCCCACATCATAACCTGCTTTGACATCAAATGAAAAATCTACAGAAGTCTTGTTGGCAGAAACTATAAAGTACAACTGTCCTTTCCTAATTTGGTTCACAATCATCTTTTAGATGCTTCTTCATACCTTTATTCTCACCAAAACACCGTGCACCATTGCTTTGCGGTTTACTGTGTTACTGTAAAGAAACTGCTAGTCATTTTATACTGCGTAACTACCAAAACTAGTTCACATCACTGTTTAATCCTTGTGCAAATTTTAATTACTGAATTCACCATGTGAACATGAGTTACAGAAACTGAAGAGTACTCTTCAACTTGCAGATTTATGTTCTACAAAGCAAAGCAGCTGCACCCAACCAGCTCTCTTCAAGGAGACTAGCAGTGAACACCGTGACACCTGATGGTAAGAAACAAAAAAAGCAGCCATTTGCTCTCTTCTTTTGCACCATTACAAAAAATAAATAAATAAATAACAAAAAAAAAAAAGCAAACACCACCACACAACAGTTTAGCTACTCTGAAAGTTCCTCCTTGTTACTGGGAAAAAACAAAACAAACAAAAAAGGGCAAAAAAAATTGCTCTGCCTTGCTACATTTTCTTTTTTTTTCTTTTTTTTTTTTTTTCCCCCTTTGGAAAGAAACCTCTACACACTTGTTTTTTCTTTTGGTTAAGGGGAAAAAATAATAGAGGAAAACATAGTGAGCAAAACGCTGGTAATTTGTTTAACTGGTCATGTAGGTCGATCAAGTTCTGTTTCCCAAAGGAAGGTATCAGTTTTAAATTACACGGCAAGCAGGCAATGGAAAGGAAGCAAACAATCAAAACCTTCCCAGGAGGGGTAGGAATAAGGCGAGAGCTCAAGAGATTCTATTTAATAAATAAACACCTTCATTTCTGTAAGTTAATTTCACCACAGGAAATAAGTTTAGTTTTAATTATGCTGCCTGATGTCATGTTTTATAAAAGGTACATGAGGCTCGGTGACTTTCCCTTATTAAAGCCTTTACACGCTGCAGAGATGTTTGTCGTGTGTTGATCGAATCTCAGTAGAGCCCTTGCAGTGTACAGTTATGTAAGACACAATATTTGTATTGGTTTCTCCCACCTGTGACAAATGCAGAGATTAAAAACTACACATTGATGCATGCAATTTTTTTCTCCCAAAAGAAATTAGACATCAAGTCAAATAAATAATACACACACGCACATACTATTTACACTAAGGTAGAAGAGGTAAAATACATCATCAGTTCAAAGTCTGCTCACAAAGCAGCGTGAGATGCACAGTATTTCAGAAACCAAATAAATCCAGAAGACCATATAGGAAACCAAAAAGTCTTTTAAAAGTCCATTACCAACAGAGAAAATACAGCCCGAAAATAACTCTGTTTGCAAGGCTTAGTAGCATGCACTGGAAATACATTTTAGGAGCTGTATAATGTTGCCACAACCTTCCTTAAGCTACTCCCAGTTTTCTCTATAGTAACTCGTCGACTCAATGAATATAAGAAAGCATCAGAATCTCTGGGAGTTCCATTTTGACTGTCCTAGGAGTCATAAAGATACTTTCATATCAGCACTTTTCTTTAACTATGGGCAGAGTTATGATAGAACCACCCAAGACGCACATTCACACAACCTCGTTTTTGTTCTTACACCAGTTTCAGGCATTTTCAGTCAAAAAAAAAAAAAAAAAAAAGTTTCTTTCCAGGTAGCCCTAGCCAATTACCTAACACTTAGAAGCATGGAAAGGCATTCTTAAATTCTTTCCCAATACTAACAGGTAGTTTGTCCTACAACCTCTTAAAGAAAAGTCACCTGTATTAATGCAGAGGTTGTGAAGATTTTCCTATAATTCCCCTAATTTGCTGGGGCTTTTCAATAGATGGTGCCACAGGCTTAAGCAGTGATTTCTGGCACTTCCAGAAGATGAGAATATACCGGTGAGACTATCACCATGGAGCACATGACAAGTCTATTTATATGCCAGACTGTTACTTACACCGTGAAGGGGATGAACTCCTGTTGCCGTAGGCCTAACACTTCTCCAGATTAAACAGTTATTTTAGGAAGGAGTAAAACTCTTTACATCATTGACAACTTGAAAGAAATATAAAATTCTGAAACAGACCTTTCATATATTGCTCTTCACCTTGCTCCGTAAACTGAAATCTCAGTTTATATTATCAGCATTTGTACTACCTATAGGTTTAAAAAAATTAAAATAGAGAAGGTTTGCCAAAACCTCTGGCAGCCAGAACCCAACATATCTGCTCCCAGGTGCTCATCCATCTCTAACTTCAGTTTTCAAAGACTGCAACTGAAAATTATGAGGATAAATACTTCTTTGACAAACTGCCTAACATTCATTCTTCAAGCTGTTTGCCCTGGCTACAATTCCTAGCACCAGAGCTTTGATTCAATTTTTAATAGGAAAGCATTGAAAACTCCCTTTATGCAGTCTTTCTCATACTTGCAAGTGATCAACATGTCATTCTGTAGCCTGAAGAACAACAGAATCTCATATCAAGGCAATATTTTAAGTAAATTGGGCATTCTAGCAAAATTTGGAAGGAAAAGAGAGAAAAAAAAAAAAATCACCCCACAACATAATTACCACCAATATGCAGAAATTCAAAGGAATTAAAAATGCAGAAATTCAAAAGAATTCTTCTATTAATAGCAGATGGAAGACATAAAGGAAACGAGACACTCACTTGAGTTATTCTCTCACTCAGATGTCAAAAATAAGTAAAATTCAGGATATATTTTAAAAACCCATGCTCCTTACACCAAACAAGTTACCTAGTGTGATCTGTATTGAAGTTAACGGTGCTCTGAAGAGGTGCAACGAGTCAACTAAGAAAACCACATGGAATGGAATGTTGATGTCGTCAAAATTCAGTGATTTTGATTCAATAATTGTGAATTTGTAGTCCTTGTGTCTTCTTAGTAACATTAATTTGATTAGATCAATTTGAAGAATTTGGAGGTTTTCAAAGAGTGCAGGGAACAGGCTCAGCTGTGCAATGAAAAGGCAGCCTAGTTGAAGTAGCATAGTCCAACAAAATATATTTTTCCTTTTATTTACAGTTTTACTGTGTGGCTCTGTTTTTCCTATTATTTCATTTAATTTAGTCAACAGCAGCCTGTAACTCTTCTCAGACCTATCATGTGTACAATTTCTCCATTAAATTACAAGGCCTATAATAAACTCCAACAGTAGTGCTCGAGTTAAGACATTATTGCATACACTCTGTATTAGGCAGTTAATGTCAGACCATGCCAGAAGGATTCTATTATTTAATGAATACACATCACTGGGATAGCAAAAACACTGTTTCTAGAGTATTAAGTCATCATTTGTACTTACTCTGTGCACTAATTTTGAGGCTGCAAAATTCTGAGGACTTCTTATTTATGCCTCGTACAACATCTCCCTATAAATGATTTTTTTCATATACTTGAAAATGTGATTTTTACACATGATATTAACAGTCTCAAATGCCACAATTCCAAAATTCTTCTCAGCACTAAACAAATAGCTACAAGGTAAGAGCAAGAATGCTAAATACTTATCAAGCCTGGCATATGGAAAATAACACAGCAGCAGTTGTATTTCATCAGTTTTCACAGTCATGTTATTCTCCTAGTTTCCAGAACGCAAAAGTCTTATAGACATATCATTAAATTATGCTCTCTTTGGGATATGCACAACATTGGCAAAGAAGGAACAACAAGTTGAAAGTAATTTAATTTTAAGGATATTGATTTCAAAAATATTTCCAGTATCCACACTAAGAGGCACCTGACTAATAACTTCAGTACCAATGTCCAAACAGTCATAAATATTAATCACCTCTATAAGTGTTTTCAGTAATTTGTACATCCCCCTCAGTCAAGCTCTAGGAAGATGAAAAAGTCTATTTTTCTAAAATTCACGATTGCTTCTTCTTAGCTGACTTGGGTTCAAACAGAAATCTCCAAGGTGATTCCTCTGCCTGATTTTGTGTAATAAGAGACAGCTGAATAGTCACGAGGACACTCACTTGAGATTAAAGAGGTTTGAATTTTGTCCCAGGTCAACTAACAGCTCCATCCATGACAGCAGGTCAATTTGGTTCTCTTATGACTTGATCTCCTATCTTTGAAACAGGAAAATACATGATCAGCTGAAGAGCTCTCAGAAGCAGCCATCAGACACCTCTTCTTCCTATCCTGCTTAGCAGCAAGGCTAGACTCCTAGGCAAGAGCACACCCTCCATGATCATGACAAGTACATTCTACTTTGCAAAACATCAGTGATGTGCATCAGCCAGGGATATACAGGGAAGCTGTGAGCCTCAACTTTAAAAAGTGCTGTACAAAAATTATGCATCTTAGTGTGACTTGGGAAAACAAACAAATCAGCCTGAAAGAAAAACAAGAAGGCTGTCTGTTCCCATAAAAAAGGAAACTTATCAAACTGAAGCATGCATAGGAAAGAGGTCAATAAGAAGTCTGATCCATTTTACTGTAACTCCTTCATAAAATGTTTTCATACTTAACTGATAAGAATCAGAATCGACGCTTTAATAAGACGCCTAAAATATGGCAGACGTTAAATGTGCTATTCTTGTCACTGCTGTGTGTTGTTTGCAATGCAGAATGGGAAGAAGGATGTATAAGCTCTTAGATACTGCTCACAGATACACAGGTGAATTTTTCAGGCAAATCACATTATGTATGGCATAAAAACAGAAGATCATTTTAAATATTTGAGAATATTTAACCAAATCGCCCTTGAATCACAAAATGGTAATTACATCCAGAGATCACAGACCCCTTAGAAGAACAAGATCACCCCAAACCATCAGTAGTTGTACAGGGAGCAAAATATAATGGCAAGGTTCAGCCCTGAGGTGAACCTATTTCTGCATTTGTTGCAACGTAAAGCTAATAAATGAACGCTGTGAATTAGGGGGCAGCAAGAGATGCCACGTTATCTGACAGATTAGAATGAGGTAAATGAAACTGTCACAAAGAGAAGACTTCCAACAGAATCAAATTTAGATTTAAAATGAGCCCTGGAAATATCTCTTAGAAAAGCTTCGACAAGGAAGAATCCAGTGACTTCTCAGAGGGCAGGAGGTCATATATTACACCAAATCAATCAGCTGTGCCTCTCCACTGAAATACAACGAATGAAGAGCTAAAAGTGACTGAAATAAGAACTTCTTAAGAGAAAGAGTGAGACTCTGTAACTAGGGTCATGGGTCACACCATTTAAAAATAGCAGAAGCACCATTCCAACAAGCGCAAAAAGAGGTCCAGGGAGCCATACATTTGTTTTAGAAGATCAGAGCACTCTTATCTGCTGAAGAAACCAGCTCTAATGTCCTTCTTTAATATCACATTAGAAAAGTTCTTGTCACACTGCAAAGCCACCATCACCATGAAACCAGAAATATCTGCAAGTGTAAAGTAACAACTAGTGTTCCTTATTTACCAGAAGTGATTTTTTTTTTTTTTTTTTAAGATGACTATATTTTCAGCTAGATCTAGATAAGCAATAACACTGTGCAAAACTAAAAACCAAGCTTAATGGAAGGCTTTCCAAAATAATAATAACCTGACACATACCAGATTGCCATATACAACACTGAAAGCCCTGCTTGAAAATTTCTGCTGCATCTGAGACAAATAAGGCTAGCTATAAGGGTATTGCCTATTTTTGATTAATCTCTTCAGCAGGAGAAATTAAGAGCCCTCCCAACACTGCTGGCCACCGCATTCCCTCTGGGATTTGAAACAGCTACCTACAAACCTTTAGTGTTCAATGGGAAGAAGCCAGCCTCTCGCATGGGAGTGCACCAGAACCAATTCAT
>JAVCKT010038245.1:0-29331 GCA_032273925.1 Rhynchotus rufescens
GCCCGGGGGGGGGGCGAAACCATCTCGGCGGCTTGGCGGGGGGAGGGGAGGAACCATTCGTGCGAGGAGCGGGGGGGGCAGATGCTGGAGCGAGGCCCGGGGCGCCATTTGGTGCCGCGGCGCTGAGGGGAGCGCGGGGCGGCCTGGGGGTCGCGCAGTTACCGCCCCGCGCCCCACGGGCCCGCTATGGCCCTGGCCGCCTCTACGGCTGCATCCACAGTCACCATCCCTCACCTGCTCCCTTGCAGGGGCTTGCTAGTGTCCATCAGCCTTTAGTGCCTTCAGTGGGATTTAGGCTAGAGCCGGAATGGCAAAGCTGGCGAAACCCGGGATGTGGGAGAGGGAAGGGGCAGGAGGGTCCTGGGGCCCAGCTTGTTGAGGTGTGAAAGCTCCAGAGGGGTTGGAGGTCTCCTCCTTGGTGCCAGTACACACCTGACACTGCTTGTTCTGCATCCGCTGCCCAGAGACGCCTGGCGAGAAGTGATGGTCCCGCTTCACTGCCAAATACTGGCGCCCCGTTCGCGGTGTCTCCTAAAACCGCAGCCAATGCCCAGTTCTCCCTCCCGTTTCTCACTCCTGAGAGCCTAAGCAATAGTTCGGTGTTGGGAGGCAATACAAGTCAGTTCTGCTTTAGCGCTTCTGCACTGTAGGATTTTTCATATACCTCCAAGAAAATGACCCTCAATTGACATGTTACGACTTGACTTTTATAGTATCTTTACCTGTTCCTCCACTGTAATTCTACTCTGAGTCAGTGTAGACTTGAGTGAACAAAAAGCCAAACTTTCCTTGTATTGGAGCCCCTAAATTAATTTATTGGCCTGGCTCTGCATGAGTCACCCTTAAGTAGGTGTAATAATTAAAACAACAAATGATACTTTACTAAAATCACTCTACAGCTTAATATTTTTACTCAGCCATCTTTGCTCTATTCTAGTGATTGAAAAAGGAAAAAAACCTCCCCCGTCGGATAAATAATAGAAAATCTTTCTTGCTCATGAAGAGACTAAGTTCCAGGCATTTTCCAGGCAGGGAGGTTGAGCATGTTCACACAAGACTATTTTGACACACAACCTAGAGGCACCCTCAACAGATGTTGTTTTCCCATCAATCAAAAAATAATTTCCAGTTTGTGCTTTGTACCTCCACTGATTAACACATGCAAGGCAAAACACCACAGGAATATTACTGGAATTTGGAAAGTAAGTTCTGCCCATTAACAAATGTAATGGAATTCACTTTTTCTCCCGCTAGAAAGAAGATAAGTCTTAAAAGAACTCAGTGAGGAGGGGAGAGATGGCAGAGATACTGGACTGAAACAGCAAAAAGAAACAGCACAAGAGAACGTACAGCCAAATACCACATCCGTACGCCACGCGAATTGCTAGTAAATACTTCAAAGCACTGCAAAAAAATACTAAGGGGAGTTCTGGTAAAACGGGGCCTGGCTCACTTCCAAGAGGCTCAGAAGTGGGGTCGTTAATCAAAAAAGATGCGACTCCCTGGACCAACCAGTGCACTCCCGAGAAGAAGAAGAAAACCTTGTATTTTTTAATTCTTTGTGCTGCTATGCATCTCTGCGCAGCCGGGGTGTCAGCCGCTGCCATCCCCGCTAGGTTGGCCCCTGTGTGCAGTGTGATTTGAAGCCACGGAGGTGGCGGCACGCGTGGGAGCGCATCCCTGCGTCCTTGCGTCCGTGTATCCGTGTGTCCGTGTGTCTGTGTGTCCGTGTGTCCTCGCCAGCACGGCCGGGGAGCTGCTGCTGGGCGCCCCCCCGGACTCCTGCAGCCCCCCAGAGCGGTGGCCACGTCGCTCCACAAGGCTGCTCCCTCCCTGCGGATACACCGGGGCAGCCCTTCCCTCCTGCCTTCCCACTGCCCGCTGGGACCGGGTTCCCCATGGAGCGGCCCAGTCCCCCCGTTCCGCTCCCGCATTACCTGCGCGGGGCCCGGGCGGCGGAGCGGGCGGCCGGAGCAGCGCGAGCGGGGCCGCCTGCTGCCTGCTCCGTCCCCGGCGCTGCTGCCTCCTTGTGCAGGGCGGCCCTGCCTCCCGCAACAACGGAACCGAGCGGCAGGGGAGGGATCCCGGCTGCACCTGCCCAGGGCGCCGCGCGGCCCTGCCCCCTGCGCCGTGGGGCACGGGGCTGGCCCTGCTCCCCGTGCCGTGGGGCTCCGGGCTGGCCCTGCTCCCCCCGAGCTCTGGGCACCGGCCCAGGTCACCAGGCCCCAGCGCCAGAGAGAACCGCGGAAAAACAGAAACGCTTCGCAGTGCCGCGGGGCGTTTCCACTGCACTCCCCCAGTGAGGCATTTTTCAACGTTTCGCTCTGTTCTAGGTATGTTCAAAGGCAGCATCTGTGATCCTGACACCCCAGTTCTGTTTGAGTAGCTAGGCTGCTACTGGGTCACTTAGAGTCTGCATTTCAACACATAAGACAGCACAAAACCGTATCTATCTGCTCCATCAGCCTGCTCTGTTCACTTGCCCGTCTCTCGGCCTCTTCTGGTTCCTTTTCCTTCAGAGTACTTTCAGTTTGTGTCTCCCACCCTGGCTGCAAGGCACAGCCATGGCATGAACCGCAAGCCTGGCCATCTCGTCGTGTTCCAGCCGCCCTGGGTTGGAAGGACACTAAAACCTGCCCCTGCTCTTTTAGTGCTCGGGGATTGGAGCTGCTTCGGAGCATCCTCTGGCAGTTCCCTGCAGGAGCTCCGGAGCGGGCAGCACGGCATGGGGAGGAGGGCAGCCCCGCGGGAGCCAAGGGGATCGGCAGAAGTGAAGCGCCGCTCACTGAAACGGATCCCTCCCAAATCACAGCTTCCCTCTCGCCGTGTCTGTCTCCTGCCCATCTTTCCCAGACTTGCAGCTCTCAGTGCACAAAATCCCTTCCCTCTTCCTATTTCTGAGTAACCCTCCTGCCAGCAAGTGTAAAATGGGGTTTGCTTGGTAGAGCTGATGCCGCCTTCTCTCCCCCGTGTTACACTCGTCCTCTGCTCCATCTTGCCTTAACAGAAGGCAGTCACACCTGCAGAAAGAGCTGGACCTGTCAGATGAGCAGGGTGGCTGGACTACATGATCTTTAGAGGTCCCTTCCAACCTCAGCCATTCTGTGATCTGGGATTCTGTGAGAAGGGACGTCTCTATTTGGCTGTACAGAATTCCAGACAGCGAGTTCATTGAAGAGCTAATAACCAGATACATGTAATACTGTCTTAACCTCAGAATAATTGTCCTTTTTACCTGGTTTACTGTGGGAGAAAATCTTAGCGAGTCATTTATTACAACAAGGTGTGTTATTGCCTTGTAATTATTGTTTGACAAGCTGAGGTCCTGTGATATATATGTAATTAATAAATCATGTGCCTGCTTTTCTGTGTGTGTACTAGCACACCTCTGTATTTATATTCACAGAGGGTTTCAAAATATTTACCTATGTGCATAGGACTGGCAGGAACTTCTGGGTCACTGGGTCCCCTATCACATGCAGCATGTGATATGATCCTTTTTCTAAACTTATCAAGCTCTGTCCTCAAAGTGATTTAGTGTTTTGCATGCGTGAGCACAACTGGGAGGCTTTGTTCCTGAACCAGATAGTCAAACAGTCAGTAACAATCTTCTAATCAAAACATCTGATACCTCTTTTTGATCCTTGGTTCTGCACCCACACCGGCCTTCAGCACCATTAGCTCTTCCTCCTCCCTTCCTGGGAGACACCACGAAGTGCTGACAAGCAATCCTGGTGCTCCCGGTGCTCTCTCTGCAAAATCCTCCTCTCTGCCCCTTTCCTGCTGCCTGCTATGACCATGTTCAGCTTTTTCCTTGTTTCCATCCTTGTTTCCATCCTGTTGGCAACCCGGTGCTGGGAGTGAAGCGAGAGCTGCCAGGCAGCCTGTCCAGGGGTCGGTCATTGGTGCCTCTGACCTTCCCCCTCTGCTCATTTCTCTCTCTCACAGTTGCCTTGGTCCCGATGATGCCTCCTATTTTCTGTCATTAGCAGTTTCGCCAGTTCCCCACTAACATTTTGGCCAAGCTCATTTATAAAAACAAAAGCCGTCTTTCAACACTGCCCCAGTAACTTCCTTCTGACTTAGCAGTGTTCCTCGCACTGCTCTCACGGCAGCTCTTTCCTGTGCTAAATCACTGCTCCCTTGAGCTACGAACTCCCCACATGAAATGTGCAACCAAAGTCCAGCGAGGTGAGATCCACCCCATTCCCTTCACTAAGCAAATCACTTACCTTATCCAAGAAAGATAAATGGATGTGATAAACCCCTTTAATTTCACCCCATTTACCTCCCTCCCTTTAAGCATCCTTCCTCCACAATTTCTTAGGAAGCTTTCCATATGCTATTAAGTTGAAACTTTCCTGCCTGTTCTTGTCCAGATCGGTTCCTTCTCACTCCGTACCTATAAGGCCCTTGCCTGTTCTGTCCCTGAATGAAGACATCTGCTAAAGACATTCGGGCTAGTTCTTCCAGAGCTCTGGCATGCGGATTTTCCCGTTCCTCTGGCTCTGGTGCAGGAAGGTTCCCTGAGATTTGCTTCTATCCTGGCTCTGCTCGTTTCCATATCCCCATCCCATTATCCCTCTGATCTTCAGCCTTGTGATTCACATCCTCATGTGCTGTGGAAGTTAAGGGAAAGTAGAAACTTGGATGGGAGAGAGGCTAATTTAACACTAGCCTCTATCCCATGCTTACTGTGCAGGGGTCTTGTTCTTTCCCTGTTAAACTCTGTGCATGCAGGACAAGTATTTCCCATTCGTATTAATATCCTTTAGAAGCCTGAAGTCTGCCTGACTTGTGAGACACAGCTTCTTTAACTGATGAATCATACTGCTTTTTAGAAAGAGTTCCTTTTAATCAAGTTTAATTCTCACTATCTTTTCAGAGGTTGCAGTTGATTCAACTGCAGCCTCTTCCTGCCAGTTTTCCCCCTTGCTTGTGTTTTATCCAGAGGGAACCTAGGCTTAAGTCACTGGAGTTCATTGCCCCTGGCTGTTCATCCTGCTGGTCCTAGAGTTTTATCCCTCTGAAATGCAGGTTGTTCTTCCATGGGCAAAGCCCCTAGCTGCCAAGGAGGGCCGACTGCATTGGTTAGTTGCTGTTAGGTATTTAAATGCTTGGAAACCTGGGGCAGTCACACGGCCTTGACCGCAGGGCTGTGATGTTTCAGGCAGGATTTAGTCCTTGCTTGGTGCTGGGCCTGAGCCCCAGGCCAGGCCCAGGGCGCTGCCCAGGGGGGCCCGAGTTCCCACCTCCGATGCTGCTCCCTGCAAGTCACCAAGCGGCTGCCTCCGTTTCCTGACTCTGCAAAATGCCCGGGATAATTAGTAACGTTGTGCAAGTGCTGGGAGCTTTGAAAGCTTCGCATGAAAAGACCTGGTGTAATTGCAAGGCGTTTTTAATAACGCGAATCATTTGCTCACTCCGCGTTGCCCTGCAGTCTCGGGGAGCCTGCAGCCATGAGCACTCAGCTCCCCCTTTCCTGAGGCTGGCTCCATTCCCACCTCATCCCAGTCCAAACGGGAACATCCCCTGAGCCCGTGACCCAACAAACGCCACAAGCTCGGAGCAGCACCTGCTCCTGGAGAGCAGGGGTGTTCGGGGAAAGGTTGGAGCAGCTCCCTACAAGAGGGAAGCTGATGCAGCTGATGCAGCTGCGGGGCTGGGCGAAAGGCAGCAGGGAGCTGCAAGGCAGGCAAGGCCTGGCAGGAAGAGCCGGGATCGCTTAGGCTGCAGTGCTCCCGGTGCAAACAGGCAGGCACACGTCCCGGGAGGGGCCTGCCTGGCGCCCCGCAGCTCTGCCATCCAGGGAGCCCATTCCCAGTGGGGCAGGAGCCTGCTCGGCAAAACTCCTGGATGGGAGGATTGATCCGGAGGCTGCAGGGACAGCTCTTCCGTGCCGCGCTGCAGCGAGATAAAGACGGGCTGATCGGCTTTAGTTAGGCCTGGCTTAGGCCTGGCTTTAACCACGATGTTGTTTTTATTTGACTCACTAAAACAACAGTAGCTAGAGCTGGTGCCTGCAGCCGAGTGCAGTCCAGCGGCCCCGCTTCCAAAACAGAGGATACTCTGTGCCCTGCTGGCAGCATCTGTGATTTTATCAGGATTTCAGCACTTTGGGAAATATATCCCAAATCCCAGCAACTTGGCACAGGGGAATTGCAGCTTTCAATTAAAAACAAAGTGTGTTCCTAGCCCTCAAGGGGATGGATGAAAAGTCTGAAAACATGCCACTAGTGCAACTAAGTGCTGAAACACTAGGAAATGAATGAAGGGATCCCAGCAGCAAGAGTAACAAAAAGCTGGGAAAAGAAATAGCTGTCAAGCTTCTCCTTGGGCAAGGGAGCAGGGCTTGGACTGTCTCCCTCCTTTTTGGGTTGCCTCCTGCCTTTGAACCTTGCAGCCATGCGGGAATTCTTCCGAATTCAGCGGCCGCAGCGCGTTGGAGCTCTAGAAATGCTGACAGGGCAAAGCTGTGGGAAAGGATTGCGTTAGCAGCCTAGGACAGCTCACACAGCAGCATCAGTATTAGTGCTCCGGGGGGCCTGCCTCTTTCCAGAGAGCCTGCACCTTCTGGGAATACAGGTACCCGCTCCCCACACGTCGTCTCAGTGCCCCCGTGTCTGGGTGGGCAGCTGGGCACTGCAGCTGGTATCTGCAGACACAGAGCGAGGGGAAGGAGGGTGAAGAGGGTGAGTGGCGAGGCTGGAAACTCAACCTGGGCACGCAGCAAAAGCTGCGGGAGTCAGGACTGCGGCGCTGTGCGGTGCGTCAGGGGGGCTGCTGAGCAGCCGTGCGGGCAGCTCGTGCACACCAACACATGCACACGCATGCACATGCATGCACACACATGCACACGCATGCACACACATGCACACGCGTGCACAGACACACACGCTGCCTTCCAACGTGCCCAGCTCCAGGGAGCCCGGCGCACTGCTGAGCTCTGCCCAGGACCACTCTCAGGAAACCAGTTTTAACCTCTCAGCAGTGACACAAACGGTGTTTTTTCCCCCATTTCCTCTCACAGGTGTGCAAAACATTGTGCGGCGGCGCCTCCCGGGCCCAAGGTGAAAGTTTGCTGCCAAGAACACGTTGCTATCTGCCGAAGATAAACGAGCTGCAGTGCAAACACAGCCAAGCCTGAGGAGAAACCCACAAACAAAACAGGCCTCCTGTACCCGCTAAAGACACAAAGGCTGTGTTTAAAGAAGGGCAACATGTTCTCAAACAAGCCTGAGGAATTAGGTGAAGGCAGCTTAAAATTGGGAACGTCGCTTTTGAGGCTCTGGGAAGAAATCAAGATAGGAAAGCTGCCTGGCAGCCCGAGGTGTCCTGCTAATATTAATGGGCTTTGCTCAGGAATATTGGCCCCTGAATTCAGCCTGGCAATTATTTAAACATTTAATGGGCTGGGTTCACCCTGCCCTGTGGAGCTCACAAAAAGCTTCTAGTCATGCCCACTATGAGCAATTCACTTGTTCAAATTTGAACCAGCTAATTAAAAACTCATGTGCGCTCCCATTTCTGCTTAGAATAAGTTTTCTTCGGGCAGCTCTGCCTTGCTGCTGGCGGAGCGGTGGTTAAGCAGGACAAGGCTGGTGCAACCCGAAAGGAGAGCTCACCCGCTTTAATCAGCGCGTCCGGCTGCCCATCTCGCCCGCAGGGAGGCTGATGCAATTGTGCAGAGGAGCCCTAGGGAGAAACACCTCCGTGACACACGAAATGGGCCCCGCTGGCCCAGCACTGCCGCGCGGTGCCGGCTCCCAACGGCAGCCACGGCACGCGGGCATGGAAGCACCGCTGCTCGTCTCCAGTGTTGCCCGTGTTTCTGTGTTTCACCAGACCACGCGCTTCCCAAGGATTCAGGGCAGATTCCAGTGCTGTAAATCTCCCTGGTGCCATGGAAGTCAGTGCTGGGGATGTGAAATAGCACGTGAGGAGGAGCAGGTTGCCAGGCTCAGGGGAACGCAGGGGCTCCGCATCCGTCCCCGTGAGGGCCCCGCCATCTGTCCCCGTGAGGCCAGGTTCTCCCGTGGGCTTTGCCCTGCAGCGAGGTCCCCTGTTCTTACAGACCCTTCATTCCTGCAAGGGCGAGAGGCGCAGCCGCCGCTCACACGTGGGCGAAGCCGAGCGGCCGGCAGAGCCCCCCAGCCGGGCCGCATCCCCCCGAAACGGGACCGTTCCCGCCACCCGTGGCCACCGGGGCCATCCCGCACACCCGGCCCTGCCCACGCCCGTCGCCTCTCCCGTTTCGGACAGGTTCGGCCTTGCTCGCGGTGCCGGATCAGGCGGGATGGCTCCCGGATAACCTGCGACCCAGCTCAGTCATCGCTCCGCAGGGAAAGGCAAAGCCGGCATTTGGATGTGGGCTGGTGGTGGCTTTTGAAGCCTCTCCAACCTGGGAGTTTCCCTTTTCGCTAAGAGCATGAGGCACAGTCCTCATCGGAACGCTCACTTTGAACACTACAATTTGGATTTTTTTTTTAATTATGCATATAGAATGCAGAAGTAACTCTTATAAAAATAATTTTCCTCCTTTTTAGAGCAAGCCAGATTCCTAGCTGCAATGAGATTTTGAAATTGCACATATGAAAGTTTCGCAACACGTGGGGCAGAAGAACTGAAACCATTTGTGCTTAAAATACACTGCATGTGCACCTCAGCTGCAAAGCACTTACTCAAATAGATTAAAGCATGAATTTAAGGACCCAAGGAGCCAGAAAGCCTAAGTTTGGGGGTTTGTTCTGCCCACGGCTCCCTTCCACAGCCACGCGGCGAGGGATGACAGACGTGGGCTCCGCAGCCTCGTGCCCCCCTCAAGGGCTCCTTTCCCCTCGAGCGCCCGTGGACTGTGATCCCGGCCCGGCCCTGCTGTCTCTCCTCGCTGCATTCCCTCTTTTCCAGCAGCAGTGCGGCTCTGGAGTGACTCTGGGGTGGCTCTGGAGCTGCTGCTCTCTTGCCAAGGCCTCGCAGCTCTCGTCCTCGTGGCACTATCGAACGCAGCTAATCCCGACACCCCTTCCCGCCGCCCTCCCCGGGGCTGCTCCCCCTGCCCGCGGTTCCGGAGGTGCCGGAGGGCGGCGGGGAGGACGGGCTGCCCACAAGAGGGAAGAGCCCCCCGAAAGCGAGGGCCGCCGCTGGGACAGCGCCTGCCCACACAGAGGCTTCGTCGTTCTCTTTATTAAAATCTCTCTTTTTAAGAAACGCAAATTGAAAACCTTTGCAATCAGTTACAGTTAATAGTGGTGACAGGTCCTATGTAATTAAACAGGTGCTACAAATTCCAACTGTTTACAAGCCAAAACTTAAATTAACGAGATGATATAAGCTCAATAAACAGTATATCTGGTCCAGTTCAAGTATAATTCAACAAATCACAGCCTTAATCCTCAGAGAATAGAAAAACCCTGAATATAACCAGCCTAACACTAATTTAGTGTTAAAGCCAATATGAAACTTTGTCAAATCCTAAGGGGGCAAGTGTTTATTTTATTTTTACCTCAAAGAAAGTAAATTGCAAATTAAAGATGTTAAAGACTATTTGAGTTCAATACGGATTTTATACAGATGAAAAACATAATCCCTACTCAAAAAGTGCAATCTTTGGTTGAGATGTGTTGAAATTATTTGTATATATTAAGGAAGCTCTCTTTAAAATATCAATATATTTTTGGCTAGACCTGAGCCTGTATTGTGCTATATATATATATATTAATAAACAGCATGTATTATAGTGATGATGAATTATGCCAACTAGAAAAGGATTTTAGTACAATGAATTGAAAGGAACAACACATTTTTACAGGAGCCGAGGAAGGGAAGTGGCTGCCTGCGGTGCTGTCCTTCCTCAGCAGGACAGGGAGCGGAGAAGGGGAGTCACGCGCCGCCTGGCGCTGCAGGGAAGAGGTCTCGGAGATCCCCAAGTGCATCGGGCTGACAACAGACCACAGGCCCTGTGGGGAGTTAGTCCAGGCTGGGGGTTGCATTTAATTGCTTTGCGGTGTTGGGTTTTAAGGGGAGAAAGGAGCTTCTCGGAAGGAGAGCTACCTGTGCAGCCATACGCAGGATTCTGCGGAGTGCTGTCGGGCCAGGGGAGAGCCCAAGGGAATGGGGAATCCAAATCTCCTCTACAAATGTCTGGCTTGGATCTCATGTTGGGGGCTGGACACTGCACCACCCACCTGAGTCCCTTGCTTCCAGAAGAGGACTCCCCATGCAGAGAGCTGCTACCTGGAGCTTCTAGCTTCCTCTGGGGACTGACAACCCACACAAGTTATCTGCAGCCTGGTGAACCTGGGCAAGACAACTGACCGCAACTCCTGGAGAACCCCGATCAAGACTCCAGCTTTTGGAGACATGGATGGAGGCAGAAATTGAGGAGAAAACATCACAGCCAGGGTCTGCAGGACAGCAAGGCCCACACTGCAAAGAAAAGATTTTTTTGCCTGTCTAAAGCAACCGGTCAGGGAAAAAAAGGAGGCCAAATATGCACGTTCTGAATGATGGGAGTAAACCCGGTGTCAGAATTTGAGGAGGAGGGAAGTAGTTTGAGTCATCTCCCTTCAATCCAAAAGCGAGCCCCTCGGCAAACACTCCCTTCCATAATTCTGCTGCTGCCAGACACAATCCCGTGGTTACCTTGGCTTCCCCCGCGTGCTTGTAGCCACCTGCTCTCCAAAGGGCTGAGGGAAAGCTCTCTGGCCTGGGAAAGTCTTTGTTGTGGATTTGTGCTGTGCCTCTAATAAGGGCAGTGGACCCGTAGCTTCTACTGCAACACAAATAAAGAATAATAAGAGTGATACTTTTCTCATTTGAGGTTACCTAGGGATAAAGTTGCTTGCGACTTTGATCCGTGTCTCAGATCCAATTAAGTTTAACCACGTGGTCTAACGAGCTCCCATTAGGCCAGTGAGAGACCCAGTTTCACAGCAGGGTCGGCTTCAAAGACTGGGCGCTTGCATGTGGAGGGGTTTCCTTCCCTTGTGCTGGCTCACATGGCGCTGACGGGCACGAAGGGAGCTTCACGTTCACACATGAGCACCTTGAGCTGGGCTTTAAATGACAGTTGCACAAGTTTTACTGCCTTTTTCGTAATCTTGTACCTTGCAATACAAGCTCTGGCTTTGCACTCAAATTTCACTGCAATGTGAAAAACAAACTGTCAAAGAAAAAACAGTCCTTGAAGGAAAAATAACTTGTTTTGAATTTTTTTTTTGCACAGGGAAAACCAAAAATAGCTGTGCAAAATGACAGATGGGCCCAAATTTTAACACTTTCCAAGTCAGGACAAAGGAGGGTCTATGCTGTGATGTTCTGCATTTCCCCTTTTCTTTCAAGCAGGCTGTGTCTGACTTCAGGATGCAAAGAATCCCTGAACTTGTGAGAAATACCACTTCCATCCATGAAATCTAAACCCACCTCTGGTAAAAATGAACGGAAAACACAGGCCAAGAATTGGAACAGAGCCTAACACAACACCACCAGGCACCCAGGGGAGACCCTGCCCAGCCAGGAGGTATTTCAGAAAACGAGTAAGGCCACTGGCACAGGTAATAATAAACCAAATACTTCGGTGGAGGCAATTTTGGCAATTTAGTCACCGTGCAATGCTTTTTGACACCCGTGTCATTCTTAGGGGGTGGCTAGAGTCTCCTGGAAAACTACTTCCCTCCACACAGCATCAAACAGGACATCGAACAGCAGCAATTTGTGCAGAACATGTTGGGGGGAATATCAGTCGGGCAAAGAATAGCAGAACGTCTGCAAATCCCCGTCCGCCCAGACCACAGCGGGCATTTTACAGAAGCCAGGATCAGCTCGGGCAGGGCTTTGCCTGCACAGTCACTTTACCACACAAAGCCTTATTGACGTGAACCAGAAACTTGTACAGTGAATTTCAAAGGGACTTTGCAAAATACAGAACAACAACCGTGCAGAAACAATAGCTTGTAATAATTCCAGAGCTGCTGCTGCATCCTGTGTTCTCAGTGCAGTGCTCTGCAAGGCATCAGTTGTATTCGCCTAAAAAATTCAGGGAAGTTGAATACAAAAACAACACTACAAGTCTGGCATCTTTCCCTTTGGACCAGGAAAATTCAAGGTTGCCAAACTGAGGAAAAGCAAACTTGAAGGAAAAAAAGAAGAAGAAAAGAGACCCCAAAAGCAAGTCTCCTGACTAAATATGTTTTACATGTAACATGGTCCAAGCCCGTGGCACTTTAAAAGCCTCTTGTGGGAGTTGTCAGTCTGCAACAGTCGCAGTTAGCACCCTCTGGACGATCAAACACAGTTCTAAAGACAAGGACAAAGGGAGGGCAGTCAGTGACACCAGGGAGAACTGCTGTGGCTCCCCCAGCACTCGTGGGACACGAAGTGCAGCCAGGGCCCAGTGACACAGACATGCACCAATTCTCCAGGCTCTAACACACATGAAGATGGATGCTGATGGGGTTTATATTATGTCACGTACTGATTAGGCTCAGCAGAATGATTTTAGACGTCTTAGGCAAATCCTACTTCTCCACTGGGTAATGAGTGGCTGCAATATTTTAAGCAACATTAAAGGCTATTTATAGTCACATTTCCTCTCCTTCCAGCATCCACTGGAGGATGCTAAGTCCTTCTAAGTATCTGCCTGATCTGATGTGTCACATCAGAATTAAAACTTTTAAGAATCCCTGAGAATTCTGATTTAATCTAGGAAACCACTCCCAGCTCGCAGGGTGAGAGATGATTGCCCCGCTCGTTACAGATATGCCAGCACTGCTTCACCGTGGGAAACTGTTTCAGGCATTTGGGGGTTTAATGGCACTCTGGGCATAGATGCATGGAACATGCTCTTTATTTCCCCTCCTCTGTACAGTGCAAATTGACAGTTATCTCATAGAAATAAAATAAAATTAGAAAAAGAAAAGACAAGTATCAGCATTCACGCATTATGGCTCTTGCAGTTCATCCATATCATAGCTTTTTCTTCTCAAAGTGAGGAACAATCCCAGCGTCATCCTGGTGCAGACTGCTGCCTTCTTCGTTCATTTTCAGGCTCTCTTCTGCAAGCTGGGAGAGGTACTTCTGCAATCAGACCAAAAACAGACCAAAATCAGACCAAAACCAAAGCATCTGCACCAACGCTGGAGGAACCTGGCCCAGGGTGCACACACCTCTTCAGAGCTCTCACTCCTCCCCGGTAACTCACAGGGCAAGAAAACACATGGAACACACTTCCACCCTTTCATTTGGGTGGAAATTCAGGCCAGGCAATATAGCCGTGTTGGGCCATCTACCTGAGCACACCGAGAGCCTGGGAAGCTCTGTGCCGTAAGGGGAGCTGATGACAGGACCAGGAGGAACACGGTTCCCATCAGTGTGTGTAGCCAGACCTCACCTTTTTCTTACGTCAAACAGGAACTGACTGCTTACTACCTCCACACGCTATAGGGCAAGGACTAACACCATTAAATCAAGTGAATTTTGTTCACATAAAACTGTGTGGCAGAGTAGGTGGAGTTTCTGAATCGTATATTAAAGCACATACCCTACACTTTAGACATGCATCATGTGCATGAGAGCAGTGTAAGGGAAGAATTAAACTCAGTAATAACTAACACAGTTTAGCAGCCTGGCTCGAGTATTTGCATATATTCTGTTGTTTAAGATAAAGCATTTCAGAGCTCTAAGTACCCGGTGTGATTTGAAAATACAGGAGTTTAGTTGCAGGATTCCCCAGGCGTTGACTCCTTGGCATCCACAGGCAAATGGGAAACAGGTATAAAGACAGAAGAGCCTTTCTTGATGTGTTCAAACAGGTCATCACAGGTAAATACAAGTCTCAGAAGTAAGAGGAGCATTGAAAGGTGCTCAGTAAAGGCACAAGGGAGGCTACCTGTGACAAAATGACTACGCCCCTGGTACCCTGAACACAGGGATTTGGCTATGGAAATTACACAGCCCTTGCTCTTGACCCTAGAGTACAAAATTCCAGGTGGCCGAGGGCCAGAGTAAATGTTGTTACTGCAGCCCAGTGAGATGTAAGAACTGCAGAGGTTGGGAGGGGTGTTCTGTGCTCCAGGGACTGCAATCAGTCACCAGCGCTTGTCACCGGATCAGATAACTCCCACTTTCTGCTTTTTAATGATTATCCACCAGAGCAAGACGGAGCTTTTTAAAGATATCAGGGTTTAGCCACCAGTTTTCATGGACCTTAATGTCAGCCATCATGAGTAACACAAGCACCAGTTTTGCAGTTCACAAACCAGAAATTCAGATTATAGCAAAATGGCAGTAAAGGAAGAAATATTTTTCTTTTAAATACAAGTTTGTTGATGAATAGTACATAAAATAGAGGAAAGCAAAAAAGTGCTGCACTGACTAGCCCAAGGGTAGCTTACACTAGACAAATCTGAAAGCTTTTTGTAGCAGTGGTAGGAGAGATGGCCAAATGGAGGGCATCTTTTTGGACACTGAAAGTGCAGTGAATAAAATACCACCTGGGAAATTACTTGTTATGCTGAAGAGAATGACAAATTGCAAAAAGTCTACTAGGTTGGTGAAGAAACAGTTTTTGGGTTTTTTTTATTTGTTTTTTTTTTACCCAGTGATTGTTGTTCTTCAGGAAGACCATACACAGATGGAGTTGACTGTTCTAGATCAATACAAAATCATCACCTTTATGGAAATGAGGCCTTTGGAAGAAATCTGGTAAATAAACTGTTCAGTTTGTGTAAAACTGCAAACACTTATATTTTGGATGTGGTTCTAAGGAGCCTGTGTGAAGGGTAACATCAAATATGAATACTCATAGCAATGAGAGCTCTTGGGACAATATTATTGTCACTGGACAATGATACTTGTCATGTAAACATGACAACGTGAAGCCAAGTCGAAGCAGTAGTCTCAGATTAGGATAGGGTGAAAATTAGATTAATTCTTAAATTGTGGGTATACTGACACTGAAGTTTCTTGAAGAGTGCATAAATGAGCAATATTATAACAAAAAGGTTCTTGAAATGCAGAAAAATTATGCAAAGTTTGCTGTGTTTCCACTTGAATGGACAGAAGTCGGATGGTTGTTTACCTGCCATTTAACTTCCTCAATTTAGTAAGAAAAGCACCACAGAACAGTGTTTCATTACCACATTTGACAGATTTAATTTTAACTGGGGTTGCAGTCTTTGTGCTTTTATCTCAGGTCAGTATCACAATACTCATATGAAAAGGTTTAGAGGGGAGGATTTTTTTTTAATGCTGATTTTCTTTTAATTCTTTTTTCCCCATAATTTTAACATAATAACTTAGAAAATAAATAAATAAATAAATGCCTCTTCTACAGTGCCAATTGCCAGAGCTGGGAGCAGACTGGCAAGCCTTCCCTAAGCACCATAAACTTCTTTGGGACAGAGCCACCTGGGACACAGCCTGCACCAAGCAGCGCTACCTTTGCTGAATCCCTCGGGATTTTCTTGCACGAAACCCCCAAAGGACACGCAGACCAGGCCCTGCTCTTCAGGCTTCTGCTTGGAAGGCCCATTGCCAGCAAGGAGCAGCTCTGCAGGCAAAATCTTCAAAAGCCAGAGGCCTTTATACGACTAGAGGTAAATAACTTAGGAAAGTCGAGAGGAAAATTATCCCAGAGAAATTACTTGACTTTCTGTCACTTAAAGGAAACTATTCACAGAAGAATTAATAGGTGCCAGTCAGCCAGGGAAAGACGGCTGCTGCTTGAAGAGAAGCAGAGCTCCAGTGTTTATGATGGGCAGCAGGGGGAAGGAGCAGGAAAGAAGGGGCAGCCTTGTTCTTTCAGGCCTCCTCTGCATTGCCAGCAGTGTGACAGCCCTGCACGGGCTGGACCCGAGGAGACGAGGGGAGAGGAGATGAGTTCTGGGCAGTTCTGTGGGCAGTTAATGCTTGTGCTGTCATGAGCAGCAATGACTGATGCTCTCAGGGCACATCTGGAAAAACTCCCAGCCAAACCAACGTCTGGAACGCTCGGGAACGGAGAGTCAAACGGTCCGAGCTGCACCCCATGCTGCTGACAAGCATCACATATAAATAAAACGATAAAATGATTTCCTGGACCCATTTTATTTATGATCCGTAAGTTGATTTCAAGGGCCAAGGAGTGAGAGACTAGTGTGTCAACATTCACAACTACTGCACTGTCTTCCTTCTGTAGACTTCTTTTGAATTCTGCCCACACCATAAGAAGAAATTTTTTACAGCACTGTGGAACTTGAACACGTTCCACCCCACCAGCTAATTGCCAGCTCATTTCAAGGCTGTTTTTACCTGAAGGTTTTTGTAGTGAACAGTACTTCTGCAGTGACTCGTCTTCGCCGTCTCTTCATTCGTGTAGAAGAGTCCACAGAGCTTACAGTAAAACCCCGTTCTGGGCACCACAAATTCCACACCTACACGGAGATTTTGAATCACGTTAGGATGTCGGTGGAAACTCTTCCCCCCAACAATAAACTTGCTTTTAAAGAAAAAAGATGCTATTTAGTTAAGTCACATAGATTTGAAGGCTGTGAATGCTGCATTCTCTTTGATTTACTTGATTTTGCAATACTGACCCACGGTTTCAAATCACACGCACTGCAAATACACCTTGCACCTCTCCTCTCGTGGATATAATACAGATTTTAAACTGTACCTTCTCTCACATAATATTTGACTGGAAACTTCACTGTGTAACTTGGAGGTCTGGCATAGCTATAGTACTTGTTAGTAGCAAATTCCTGCTTAAGTTAGGCAAATCATCCTCAAGGGTGCAGTTCTCCTAGGTTTTTCACTCACAATTGGTGTTCACACAGTATAACCAACACTTTTGGTTATACTAAAAAGTATAACCAACACTTCTACAACAAAGACTTTTAAATTACTAAGTATTGTTGATACCATATGTCTTGGACTTAAACTCTGTCATTTCTGAAGAATTTACAGGATAATCCTCCTTCTCCCAACAATCCTTGGCAGGGACCAAAGCTTCATCCAAAGTGTCCCTGTGGGTTGTGCTTGCCCTGCAGTCTCGAGCAGCCAAAGCAATGGGGGCTAAATCAGCTCCAACAGGCTGAACTATCCTGCTCCTTGTCATTGTGGATATTCCCCACATTGGGCCCAGGTTGGGGACAAAATGCAGTCCAAGGGCAAAGCATTTCGTCTCATTCCTGATGCTAATGCTACGTTACGGCATTTTTTTGCAGGAACGAAATTAATAACAATCTAGGACTGAAAGGCTGGTTCCTTCATCCCCCTCTTCTGAAGGCGCTGCCCCTCATCCTCCTCACGCTGGAGCTGAGAAGGAAGCAGAGCAAGCAGCCTTAAGGTGACATCTTGTTGTAACTGCGGGTATTGCAGCGGGCGGCTCGCTCAGTACCCAGGGGAATGCTGAGCTCCGTGAACACGTCCTCTTGTTCCCAGCCTGGCGGAGAATGGCTTCGCTTGGCCTCTGTCTCCGGGTATTCAAGAGATCTCACTTCCAGGTACCTAGAATTTGCTTAACAAATAAATAAATGTATTGAATGAAAACAGTTTATTAGTTTAAAGAGACATTCGTAACCTTCTTGAAATTATCTTCTGGGTGGAGCCATAAATTAAGTAAAATTTGGAAAAAATGCTTTTCTACTCAAAAATGCTTTTTCTGCCTCCGGTGCTGCGCAGAGCAGAGCCTCCTCCAGCAGGACCCCGGCCGCGGAGCGCCCTGCTCCCACCCCAGCTCCCACGGGAGGGCTCCGCTCTGCAGCCCGCAGGGACCGGGTGCTGCTGACCCGACCTGAGAGGCACACGTGGGACCTGAGTGATGGAAAACAAGGACTCGGCTGCTGCGGAGCAGGAAGCCAGTCAGAACGACAGACTTTCTGCCTTCTCTACAGCAGAACTGCTTTTATTAAAAAGTCACTATCACTGAGCAACAAAATTACAAATAAACTGGTCTGATTCCTGTTCTTCAGTTCTTACATCAAAGAACTGGTTTCCTTACCCTGACAAAATTCCTCTTGCATTGCAAATTTCACCGAGATGAGGGATATGTTTTCTCATAAAACAAATGTATTTTTGCCCCAACCAAAGCCTTCTTGCCTTTTAAGCTTGTAGTTCACAGATTTGCAATTTCTGACTATGAGAATTAAATTATCTTCATTGTTTTAAGTACACCTAGTACATGATTTAAAAGAAAACAACATAAAACCCTGACCGATTGGCTTTCAAGCTAATTTTAAACCAAGTGCAGGTTTCCAGCTTTGCAGAACAGATCCTAGAAAACCCGTGAGCGCCAGCTGGGTGTTTGCAAGACACCCAGGGCCTTGGTTGCAACTCAAGCCCTGCCCAGGGTGATTTCTAGGGCTCCTGAGCTGGCAGCTGCCTTAGCAGAGAGCGTGGAGCCCAAAGACCCTGCCTTGCACTCAGGATCCTAGACGTCAAGGCCAGGCAGAAGCCTGGGAAGCACAAGCTTCCCTGGAGTTTCCAGGTTCCCTGCCAGGAAGTTGGAAGTTCAGATGCCAAAAACGCCCAAGTTCCTGTCTCTGGGGACACCCAAGTGGCACTCAGCTGACGGGAGCGGGAGCCAGGAGGGGCAGCGGGACACCCTGTGGTGCCCAGTCCCGGGCGGCTGCTGGGCAGCGCTCCCCGCACACGCACCCGGCTCGGCCGCCTCGCCTGCAGGCCACGGGAAAGAGCATTCCTGGCCAACATGGTACATGCTGTTTTCCACCTCCTTAGAGTATCCCCAGTCCACTCACTTGCATTTTATTCGAAGAAGTGACAGGGAGCTGAAGTGTATTTTAGACACACAAGACTTCTGGCAGTAAAAATACTAGCAGGCAGCAGTGATTACAGTTATTTGCACTATCTAACAGCACGTCTTATCAGTTATATTAAAGGCAGCATGCAGAAGATAACAGAAGATGATACGGCAAGTCCTGAAGGGGAGAAAAAAAAAAAAAAAAAAAAAAAAAAAAAAAGCATGTGTTTGTGTGAAGAGGGACCAAGAAGCAACAATCTGCACATGATTTCCCTGGTATTAACACTTCTGCACCGTGTGTAAGAACACACAGCCAGCCAGACATGAGAGGCACCTCCGTGCTGACCTTCAGGGACTGTCACTCATTTCATTGACAATTCAAAATAAATTTAGCAGGGCACTGAAAGACTTCAGCTAAACTCATGTGAACCTTGATTGGACAATTATAGCATCTTATGCCTCGCAGAAAGCTTGCAAGCTGCTTATCATATTTCCTTTACACTATTCAGCTAAAAGCCTCTAATGATTTAGCTTGGCGAGAGGCAGTGGGGTTCTTTTACGGAGCTGCTCCAAGGGCAGGTCTTGATTCTATTAGCAACATTTATTCTGGTTAGCAATAAATTTCAATCTACTGTCAAAGAAAACACGCATGGCTCTCTCTGCAAGCTGAAAATAAATAATTAAAAAAAAATGGTAGTTACCCTTGGCCTCTGAACACTCCTGGCCTCCACGTCTTGTCTCTTCCCCAGCATTTTTAACAAGCATTTCCATGACTTCTCTGCTCTCAGTTCCTTGTGATCCCATCTGTTTGTAATCATCTATAAATGTGTCAGAGAGCTGGAGAGGCTCTTCTTTCAGCTGAACAGAAGGTATATGGCGATCCTCGGGCTCTGAATGAATGTCAGAGCTTTTGTCATTTTTTCCTTCCTTCTGCTGGTGATCAGACTCCTTAGCAGCTTGGTCGTCTTCGGCTTCCTCCGGCTTCTGCTCGGGGTCCAGATTTAGGCTCAGTGCTTCAGGAACTGCATCATGGTTCTCATCACCCCGAGAGCCACCAGAAGCGGCTGTGCTGCCCTTTGCCGACCTGGAGTTTGGTTCTAGAGCTTTAGGGGCAAATTTGTCTTCACTCCTGGTTAGGTGGCTATGATCGTTTTTCAGTTCTAACATGGTTGACATACAGGGACACATTTCTGAGACGGCTTTATTTTTCTGATCAACGGGTACTATTTCTTCAAGCTCAGTTATATCAGGCTCCATTATTAGATCGTCCTCTCCCACTTCATCCACTGTCACTAATTCCTCCATGTTAGCAGGATACCAGGTCTCACCTTCTATCTCACTTCCACTCTCCCAGTCTTTTTCCTGTCAAAGATGTAAGAAATTGGAGAAATCACTGATTACAGACTGCAACTGTTCAATGTGGGCTTGGAACATCAGAAATGAGGAAAACTTTTGACCTGGTTATACCTAATCCTCTTCTATTCTAGCTCCAAAGAATAACATGCCTTGGTGCTATGACTTTAAGCCTTACAAGAATGAGCAATCTTTTAAAAACAATCATTTACTCTTCACTTCAGGGAGATCCTATACCTGCCTGGGGCAATCACGTCTCTCCAGCCTCCCTCTTCCTGCAAGCAGCAGAACAAGGCACAACCTGCCACACGAGCCATACTCGGCTGTGTGACCCCGAGGAAATTATTCTCTCCCCTTGCTCTACCTCCACTCAAAGCTGACCAGAAGTAGGTACCACAGAGAGAGGACACTGAACCCCACTCTAGCCATTGCAGCTTTTACTTTACTGGATTGGGTCCTTTAATTTCCTATAATGACTGAGAAAACGTGGCTACCTCCTGTAGCCATTTCCTTCCACCAGCAAGAGCCCTGTGCCAGGGACTGTGTTGGTAGAGGTTGGCCTAGACCTTGAGAAAAACCAGGTTCACTGTTATACTCAAAATTTTATAGGCCAAGATACCTCACGCATGCAGTTATAGACTTAGGATTCTCAGATACTACTATTGGATTTCAGAAGAATTAGAATTATAAGGTATACATGTCTTTCAATACAGACTTGGTGCAGCTTAGATTTCAACTCCCAGAATCATCATGTGCACATAACCTATTAATAATCTGTATTCTCTCTCTGTGTGGTCATTCCCACACTTCCCCTCCTAGAATCCTAAAACAGCACGAAAACTCTGGGAGTCGACACCGTTCTTGCCAGGAGATCAGTTTTCTACGGCAACAGATATCAATAGCTCCCATATCTGACCATCAACCCATGACCCTGGAGATATGAAGCTGGAGGAATTCCAAGGACATTGCTGTGCCCTACTGCGATGCTGCAGCAGGGGTGCTATAAAGACATCCTCTAATTAAAAACAGAAACAATCAGAAGAGGCTACTACCTATAATCTACTTAGGGCCAATATTCTGAGGAGTTTTCGTTGTTAATCTCCTCTTTTTCTGATAAGTGCCCACGTCTCCTGCTTTGGGGCACAGCTTGCAAAGTTACATGGTTCATTTGGGCACATGTTACTTGCAGTTGCCAGTGCCAAGGGCTATGCATGTGAAGCAATGTACATGGGCAAAGAGCAACTAAAAAAAGAGCTCTGAGGAGTTCAGAAAAAGCTGCTCCTTAAAGCAGAGGTCAAGATAAGGCAAGCTAATTTAGACAACACTCTTCTGCAAACTGTCTACATGACTTTCATTAGGGGTTTAATATTTCAGTTAGGAAAAAGTGCTACCAAATCTGGGTTTTCACTCATTTTATTGTCAAAAGTAAAACAACAATGTGCAACTAACCTTCTCTTTTCTCGTGCTTTCCAGAATCTCTCCAGATTCTTTTCCTGGCTTATTAGCTGAAGGAGAGCTCTTCTCTGGAACTTGCTCCTTTTTTCCGAGCTAAAATAAATACAACATACACACGTATAGCAACACACAGTGGTGCTCTATTCTATGTTTCTATTCTGGGGCTGCGGAAGCAAAGTCGCTCACAAGGTCACAATCTTTATTGCTAAAGTTTATGCAAGTCAACTAGGCTGTGGGAAAAGACCTAAGAATTGGATTCCATTAGCAAAGCAGCACAAATAAGAATTAAGAAAAAGAAATTGAAATAAAATTAGAGAGATGTAATTTATATCATAGAATTGGCTGGTAGACAGGTGGGGAAGAATGTGATTTTATGAAAGTTTCCAGCCTCCTCTTTTCTGTTCTCTGTTCACATCTGTGATGTTGGCTCTGGCATGGTTAGGAGAGCAGCGCTGCTAGAACTCTGCCAAAGACCCCAACTCTTTGGTTTGCTAATGCTGGATCAATCGAGAATGCAACTGCTTGCAGAGTTGGTACTTTGGAAGAACAAACTAGCAGCTTTACCTAGCACGTGGTAAAAGAGGGATGGAGCAAAAGTGTGAGTTCAAGAGCAGTCAGCTCTACTATTCAGTATTAAATTGTCAGCAGTCGTGCCCAGAGAGGTGTGCCTTCAGCAATGCCAATTCCAAATGTCTGGGAAAACACACAGCAGAGTGCACGACCCTGGAGATTTGGGAAGCTTGATCTGACATTTCCGTATCCTAGAGGGTCCCTTGGGAGGGAGAAATACCCTCCCAAGGAAGCATCCAGCACAGTGAAACAGCAGCCAAAAGAGAAGGCTGACAAAGGTGGTGCAGATACACATTGCCAGCATGAGACTGGCACTGCTGCCCGTTACAGACACCGAGTTACACGGTCTAGAGCTTTCTACCAAGCTCTCCCCTGCACGGGAAGAAAGAACACAAGGGTCACCTAGGGGCAACCAACAAGGGCCCCCCGGCCTCCCCCCGGGGGGAGGCCAGGTAGCAATAAGCCATTAACTAGATCCAAGCAAAGCAGAGACACGAGCAGGGGCTGTGCTGGCTTGAGTGAATGAGGCATCCCTGACCTCACCACTGCTCCTCAGAGAGAATCTGGGATGTGACACACACTGTCACGTCACCAACGGGGTGCCTTATCCCAGGCATCTCCTAAGTTTATGGCTAAGGCAATTCAATGTGTCTGCTAAGGGTCTCTTCCACCACACCCTTCACTGTGTTGTTGGGGGTAGGGACATACAATTACCAGGTACCAGCTGCCCTGCTGAGCTGACTGAAATAAAGTGTGTCATGTTGGATTTAAAAGTTCATTCCCCATTTTGGCAGTGTAACAACCAATTCCCTGTGTTTTCCTAGAAATATCTCCTATTCCCGTAAAGTTTCATTACACACAGGTTTGGAAGAGTGCTGTGGGCCAGCTTGTCCCTACATAGACAAGCTGCACAAAAGCAATAGCTTTTCATTTGTTTTTTTGTTCTCCGTCTTCACTTTCTTACTGGTTACCTGGAGGTTCTGAGCATAAAATGTTAAGGTATCACCCGGGTGCCCGATATGGGAAAGCCCTAAGAGATGTTCACAGATGAACATGAAGAGGTGGACGAGCTGCCCTCCCATGGTCTCTTTCAGGAATATATTCCCTGATTACCTAATGGTAAAAGACTGCACATCTCCATCACCGTGCCAGTAACAACCAGTCTGAAATACCTCAGAAAACACATTATTTCAGCATTTACCTTCTTCGTATGTATTTTGGGATCTCGATTTACCTCGTTCTCGGAAGGTCTGGCTTCCTTGGCATCGCTGCCTTCGGCAGCAGCCTCTTCCTCTTGGTCTCTGTCAGCCCTCTTGCCTTTGCTCCTCTCGGGGAGTTTCTGCCGGGAGCCCTCGGGGGCTCTGCTGTGCCGCGGCTCGGCCGCCTCCTCCCTCGGCCCGTCCTCGCCGTGCGAGTGTCTCCGCTCCCTTGACTTTGCCTCTTCCTTTCTCTTCGACCTCCCCGGCAACTCCTGCTGCTGCCTCGGGAACTTGTCGGATTTTGTCTTGGAGGATTTCCTGTAATAGTCATCTTCCCTGCTCTTGTAGCCAGACAGAGGATGTAGGGAGCCAGGGGAACCACTCCGTAGATATTTCTCTCGGTGCCCTCTGCCTCCTTCAAGCCGTTCATCCAAATCAAACTTGTCCAGCTGTCGGGAATAATGTTTCCTCTCATGTACCCACATATCAGTCCTGTCCCTCTTCTCGTCCCCGTTCTCTCGCCAGTCCCTGCCGTCTCTTTCCTCTTCCCTTCTCGAATATGGGGACTGATCCCAGGACTCCCTGCCGTTGCCCCAGTCCGTCCTGCTGGTTCCCAGCGGGCTGTGGGGGGAGCTGCAGGAGGTGAAGCTGGGAGTGCGGGACCGGGGCGAGAGCGAGCGGCTGATGGGGCTGCGAGAGCGGGGCCGCTCTGCGCCGTACCTGCTGCAGAGGGAGAAGGCAGCCGTGACTGACCCGCGCGAGCCCTTGGGAGGACACCGAGCCCTTGGGATTTGGGAGGACACTGAGCCCTTGGCCTTCGGGAGGGACCACCCCAGGAACCGTGCGTGTCCCTGTGCGCTTGGGGCCATCAGGGAAACCCCCTCAACAGCCCAGGCCCCTCGGGTGCCAGTCCTGCAGAGCGAGCCCAAGGGAAGCCAGTGCCACACTGATGTCCAGAGCCCAGCCACCTCCCCACGGGGCTCCCCCAACGACACAGCCATTCTTATCAAAAACCTCTCATAGAGGTTTAGCATTAAAAGCTTATAATATGTGAGTAGCTTTACAAAGAGAGCCTGCTTGATCACCTAGAGCATCTCCAAGGCAAAAGTGACACAGGTCACCTACTTAAAAAGAGGCATTTTAAGATGGTGATTTCTCTCCACTTCTGGTAGAAGGTGCAGAAACTGCTATTGAAAGCAGTCTGATCAAAAACACAAGCCAATTTAACCTTTAACCCTTTAACCTGAACTAGTTCCATCTCTCTAGGTCTTCCAGAACCCCAGCCTTTACACTTCTCATTTGAGGGGAAAGAGGGGACGATAACTTGATTTATGTATTCTTCAAATATCAAGAATTTTTTCTGATTAATAATTATCAGTAGCAATAACTGCCAAAGAGCAGTTAGAGCAAAATATTTCATTTGCTTTCATATCATGCACAGTTTCAATCTGATCCCACTATTCTCCCCACTTGTATCTTTTCAGTGTTTGGAAATGAAATCCAAAACAAGAAAGAGAATGAGATGGAAAGGGGAGCACACAAACAGGAGTTATTCTCCTTGCAGGCTTACAGACTTCTGTGAGGCCCAGTCCCAAACTATGCAGGAACTTTCTGCATTGCCCAGACCTGCAGCCCCACATCCAGGGAGCAGGGATGTCCCTGACCAAGCCAGCAGGAGAAGCTGCCCCTGCAGTTACCTGTCTGCCTCCCGGAGCAGGTCCCTCTCCCTCTGCGAGTGGATGTCCTGGATGATGGCAGCCACGTTCTTACCTGGTTTCTAAGCAAGACAAAGGCACTGTTTAGCATGCTGCACTACTCTCCGAGCTATTTTAGTTGATGCATCCTGTAAGAAACAGCATTCATGCATCATTTTGTTATACTACTCACGAGAAATATTTGGATTTGGTGTTCTTGTTACAGTCTTTTCTACAAGTGGTATCTCAGTGAAATAACCAAAGCAGTAAAATTGTATAAAATGGAAAAAATCCTCTGTTACACTGCAGCACTGTCTCCATATACTTCTATAATAGAAGAAAGTTGTGTACAAGAGGCTGTGAAAACTAGCTTGCACATCTCTGTTAGGCATTCGCTCTAGTATGTCACAGTATGCAAGAGTAAATCAACAGACCATTATTCTGAATAAAATAAAAAAATAGACATATTAGCCTCCCTCTCTGACCCTAGGAATGAACTGCCTTCATCTCATTTCAGGGTTTAGCTCATTCTGGAGTATGGCACTAAAATAGTATATTTAAAAATAGAAGCTTCAGAAAAAACTAGGTGCGGGAAAGATGTGTACAGGAAACACTGATTACCTGAGACTGAAGAACATTTAGAAAAGAAGCACTCCTCCAGAGCAGAGTGCATGCAATTCACTGAGCACTTGGAGTGCATGCAGCTGAGCAACATAACCATGCAAGAGCTCAGAGCAGTCTGTAGCAGTAAATATCTCATACATGCTCCCTCTTTCATGTTTTTGTCATTAAAAATAAGAAAGAAAAGAGGAAAAAATAAACCTTTTGCTAATGCAGAGAAAATAATACCATAACCTGAAAAATTGCCATTGGAACTGCTGAAAATCTCCCTGGAGTCTAGCTGAACTTTTGCACTAACATGTACAGACTCCACTGCCCTACATCTTGACGCCTCAAAATGCCAAAGCAAGAAAGACTGCTCCAGTTTACAGACTTCTGGTGACTCTGCTAACTGTCCTTAACCTCTTATATGCATATAAGAGAGACAGAGATTTTCTTCCAAAGGTGAAGGCAGATTTTTCCGAGTTATTTATTTTTCCTCAAGGCTCTTGGAAGAGCTCTTAATCTGGGGCATTACAGGTTTATTTTATACAATAACCCTATGTTGTGTTGGTTCTTTCAGTTCTAAATCACCAATTCCAGATCAGGTCTTCATGAGAAACATTATTCCCATAGCATTATGAGTACCAAAATTCCCATAAATATGCTCTCAAGAGCACAGATTTCTGGAGTTCACTCAGGTGTTCACACCATGTGTCACATAGAATACCCAAAGATCAAATATTTCCCTGTTCTAAATGTGTAAAAATCTTGCTTTTTGGGTAGTTCAGTTACTTCTTGTTTTTCCTGTGAAAAACAGGAAAAAAAAAAAAACAAATAAATGGTGTGATGGCTGTCACCTCTGCCAGGCATGCAGAGTGTATTAACAGCTCAGCATGCAAGCAGGGGAAAGTACTGCATCAAGTTTGATGTCTATCTGGAAGGATGGGACCTTCTTACTCTTTCTTACCTAAGGCACTTAGCACTTGGCTGTTTTAGATCTTTGCTAGCCAAGCAGTTTGGGTAGCCTGCTCAGGCTTGGAAGAGAGAACCAGAAAAAATAGGATCTCTTCAAACAGTTAACATTTAGAACAACAGCAAGCAGCTAAGTATATAAGATCATTAGCATACATTAATTTATCCTTCTTGATTTCTTCTTCTAAAATATTAAAGTATTAATTAGAAATCAGTGTTCAGCAAAGATTTTTAGATGTGTTCTTACAGACATGCCATGGTAATTCAGGCATCCATCCAATCTTACCTTTAGCTGCAACTCCTTGTATCTTTTGGACATCCTAATAAGCAATTTGTCATCATTTATCATAGCAGGTTTTTCTTTGTAGTATTGCACCATGGCTTGTGCTGCTTCACTGTAAGCCATCTCCAGAAAGGCCTAGCACAAAAAGGGAGAGTTTTAAAATCTGCTACTTATTGAAAACACGGAATATAAGAGATAAAAGGTAGTTCAACAGTTTTCATTTGGATTCTCCTTATGTAAAATCTGCTGGTAGTACAGAACTGGGGAGCTTTTCAGTCCTTGAACTAAAATAACAACACACGATCCACCACTCATCTTCCTTTTAACCAAAATTACTGGTTTCAGCCCAGCTGTGAAAGCTGATAGGCAATGTAAAAGCACAGGCTGAAGAAGCCAAAGTCAGTTCAGTTAAAATCTAAACGACTGGAAAATAGTCTTTCTTGGTGGATGAAAACGTCACCAGGGGCCACGCTGCAGCACACACTGTTCCTGAGGCTGCGGCCGTGTCTTGCAGAACCACCAAGTATCCAGGGAAAAGCAGAAGAAGAGGAGCCAGAGCAACAAAAGCCAAGAAGAACAGCAAGTCTGAATGCTGTTAACCAGCACTTTTGTAACAGCAAAACTGTGTATGATGCAACTCGGGTTTAGCTGACCGACGAGAACTCACAGCTGTGTATTGACTGTGTTAGTTCGGAAACATTCTGGGATCTCACACGTTTCCCACTGGAGTGAATTCCACATCCATCTGTTCTGCCTGCTGCGAGTATACAAGAGAAGATTTTCCAGCTGCCACTGCGAGGAGACTTAACCTCCTGGGATGTAAAATTCTCTTCAAGAGAGAGCTCTACCACAGCCTGGTGCAGAATAAGGGGGCACAGCCCCACTCTGGCATACACGGCCCGGGGTGCCCAGCAGGCTGCCGTGCAGGCTGCTGCTCACCTCTGTTTTAAAAAAAGTACATTCTTTAATTCAGAGGTGTATACATCTCCTCTTCATTCAGAGAACTTTTTCTAAGCATGTCGTAGCAGGACAGTGGTCACATTCGTGCCACGATAACAGATCTGTCAGTACTGTGGGCCCAGAGGCATCGTACCTGGTTGGTAGATTTCATGAGGATGTAGTTGGTGACTTTCCCAAAAGGAAGCCCCAGATTGATGACATCGTTCTCTGTGCAGCTTCCCTCGGGGAGGTTGCAGATGTGAACCACTCGACCCAGGGCAGATTTCCTCTGGGGAAACTGAAAATAAAATAAAAAAGTACTATTTTACCTTAGATAATCCAGCTCCTCACTAAGACCTTGCACTTCTTAAAAAAAAAACAAAAAACAAAAAATCTGTTCTGCTCTGCATAGTTGTTTTTAAGGGTAAATATCCTTCTTTAAAATTTGATAGTTTAACATCGTAGTTTAAACATGTCTTTTCTCATCTCAGTATCTTTAACTGAGGCACAGCTTGCAAAGGAGTCTCCGTTCCTGGACTTGACAGTCAAGTCCAGACGGGATTTCTGGAAGAGAGGCTCTAGTTCCAACAGGTTTAATGATATTTCCGCAAGAAGCATCTACAGAGGTTTTCAGGATACCAAGGGCTGAATTTAGGTCCTTCTTCTGTTCTCTTCCTGAATGTACTTTCTTTGTTTTGTTGTACTTGTTAAGAAGTGGTATGCTAAGCACAAATACAGGATTAGGCTGATTTAGCTGCTCTTCTCACAAACGCTCGGCAGTGCATTAAATCAGATCAGCATTAAGGTGTTACCACCTCTCCACAACTGGCAATGACTTAAATTAAAATGCTGTGCTGTAAAACTGCAATAATTCACGATTAGGAAGTGAGGAGACACTCACACTACGGGAATGGATGAGCTGTACTGGGCAAAAATCTTGTCAGCTGATTGAAGCTGAGCGGGATCCATTCACTAATTACAGCTGTAAATAACAGCAGGGAAAGGAATACCCACCTTCCATATCTGCCCTCAGCAAGGGAAGGGAGCTGCACGTTGGGTACTGAGTGTACTTCTTAAAAAGATTTCTTTGCAATCAATTTCTACTGGGGCTTTCTACTGCACTCAGGCAGCTACTGCAAAAATAATTGAAAAAATTGATGCATAACACAGAAAGGCACCTCATAGCTTGCTGTACTAATTCATCCCTATAATTTTTTGTTACCATTTCTTGTTTTCTTGCTATTCAGACTCCTCGTTCCTTTCTTGATCTTTGCATGAATCTTTTCTAAATGTAACGAGAGAGCTGACAGCCCCATGCCTGCACTGCTAATGGCCCTCCATGCCTGCGTGGAGGGTTGTAGGGCTCCATTTGCTTTTTGTAGCGGGACAGAGTTCTTTGCAAACGGATAGCAGACAGCCAGCTCTTCCAGAAATCTGAATACTTTGTTTATGATACATGCAGGGTCAAGTATAATCTCTCACTGCTCAGCTAAATGGCAGCAGCTTAGCTGAAAGTGAATACTGCTG
>JAVCKT010038247.1:0-13250 GCA_032273925.1 Rhynchotus rufescens
TTTTCCTCCTTTAAAACAAATGAAAAAAACCCTTCTTCATTGCTTTAGCTGTCCAAAGAGCCATCCTTACTCACCTGACCTGCCAAGGGAGGGAGAGGAAATGAATGTTGCTATGTGCCTTTTGGGAGGAAAGGGTTTCCTCTTTGGAAAGGTCTTTATTTATTCAAGCAATCACCGCGCTGGAAAGAAATAATAGCCTTAAAGGATAAAGTGCACAAAGATGCATCACCTTACATTATCAGCAGCTTTGAAATATTGCCTTAAACTTGAAGCACACTGTACGTGCTGTGGAGGGCAAGAGCACCTCTGCGGCGCGCAAGGGCAGCCTGGTGCAGAGCTTCCCGCGTTATTCTTCTTCCCTGCCTGCGTCTCCGGCGAGCGCCGGTCCGATAAGCGACTGCCAAAAACTCATTTCTTCTTTTTTTATCTACATTATAGCAAAATTTTCACTATATTCATTTTCTAACTCTACACAGCTTTTAAAAAATATATACTTAACAAATAGATCCATATATTTTAAAGACAGCTTTATAAGCAGTATGCCCCTTTTTTTTCCCCCTCTCTCTTATTTTAAGTAATAACCTCTTTCCTCCTTTGCTGATTCTTGGGGCCAGATTGAAAGAATTCATCTCAAATATGCTGGATAAGGCTAACTTCTGAAATACTAATCTGCAGTTCTTTAAATACAGCTTTAGTTTTGCTCAAGACTGACAGCTAACTTCACTGGAGCCTGAAGAAGGCTGCAGATACGACCTCTGGACAGAACACCTCTACAGAGACAAACCAACTATATTAACCTGCCAAGCAGGAGCATACACCTATTTTAACCCTCTTCTGTAATGCTAATTTGAGTCTTAGCAGAGATATGAACTTCAAATTCTAACATGGTATTGCATTTTGCCATTTAAGATCCTGAACTGCCTGCAACAAGAAACGCCTTCCTTCCCAGTCATCTCGCTGCCAGTTGTATATTTGGCTTGAAACTGAAGGGCTGGCACCTCAGGCTCGCGGTGCCCTCAGATTCCAGGTGTTGTCCATCGGGGCACAGTTAACTTCCACATGAAGGCAAATGTATTGCCTATTCACACACACAACGCAAAGGTATAAAACAGCACTCATTGCAGCAATGGCCCTTCTAAAGCTGCATTTTAAACGCTAGGCGAATATAAAATAAAAATTAGATTCTGCTACTTCGGTTGCTAGCCATTTAGTAGATTCTTAAAACTAAATAATGACAGTATCGCTAATATTCTTGAAATTATAGCTTCTGTTTCAGCTACAACGGAAGGCAGCCTCCCCACCATTAAGAACAATGCACATTAGCATTTTCAACAATTGCTAAGATATTAAGCAGCTCTGCTAGGTTTCTTTAGCAATGTCAGAACATCTGATTTTGCCTCTTTACAGGGGCTAGTGCTGTGGTTTAAATTATTCACGATGACCAAATAGAGGGGAGAAAAACGCTCTCATGTTCAATGATCTCCTTGAATAGAAAAAAACCCACTTGTCATCTATACAATTATACTTCTTGGTTCTTCTATAAATATTCAGAGTGAAATCTTGCATTTGTATTCTGCCCTGCAGCCCATTTTTCTTAAAATATTTTCAGTCTCTTCGTTCTCTCTGGCTGTGAACCAATACTTGATTTGCATTAAGAGGGAAATTTGGTTAATCTGTGAAACGCATGCAGTTCTGTTTTCTCAAGAGGAGGAGGCAAAACAGCCTGGACTCTGATTGGATATAGAGTTATGACGATCAATTACTTCAATATTTATATAATTCTTCAAATTTCATGCATATTATCACATGTTCAATCAGAGCTGCTCAGCAGCTTCTTCTCTTGACCTTTAACGAATATGCCAATACTCGCCCTGCACACCAATCCATACTAAAGAATTTACCCCAGGAGCAGAAAACTGAATTTGGATTTTTCAAAATAAAGGCTAATGTTATTAAAGAGAGATATAAAGGTTCTGCTACCACAAGCCTCCATAGGCTCCCTGCAAAGAAACAGGCTCACAGAAAGCAGCACAAGGCTACTAGTTAGGTCTACATCTCACTGTAAGGAAAAAAGAAATTACTGGACAGTCAGTCAGTAACAACATACCTGATAACTTAAATATTTACTGGGATAAGCTTTCATCTTGTAGATACTTAAGGTTTACATGTGTGCAAGAGGAGCCAGGAAATGTCAGCAGAAGCAAAAACTCCACTGTAGAAGAGCAAATACATGTAAGCTGTTCTTGCTCTGAATATACAAAGGCAAGGAGAGCTCTCGAGGAGACAACCTGTACATTTATCATGTCTTTTTGTTTCTCTTCAGGCATTAGCATTTGGTTGCTATCAGAAAAAGGACACAGGCTAGAAGGACTGTTACTTTCTCAGGATAGGCTACATAGAGACAGTGCCCAGAATGGAGAAAACCATCCAGCACAGGAAGGCCAATATACGAAAATCCATGTTCCAGCTAGATGATGCTTCCTGTTCCTAATTTAATCCCTTCTGCATTTTGAAAGCACCCAGAGACCCTAATCCTGGGTCACAACCTCACTGCTCCATGTCACACGAACTCCAACAGACTAATATTCAATACCTCAAATAATTTTCCATCATCTAGGTTTAGGTGCATTTCTGCAGTACTGGCTCATTTCAATATGTGGTAATTCTTTTGAATAGCAGGGCTCTATTAGCCTGTTGTTTCTGCAGCACAGTAATTCATATTTTTCAACACTGTGAAAGTATGGTTCATCTCCTGATATGTTCACTTCATGCTCCTGTGCCTCTTCTGGGAGGCTTCTATGCCTCGGATGCTTTCTATTTGAAAGCAGAAGGAAACAGATGTTTTGACGCAATATTTATTTTCTCAGTTTTCGTGTTCAGATTGAACTTGAATTGTTAAGATAAGTACAGTACTTTAGAGGAACACTGCAAGCACGAGCCCATAATGGCATCAATGTCAAGTTTCTTCCTCACCTTTTAAAGACATTTCCAGTTCGTCTCTGAGCAAAGAGCTAAGCAGTCTCCTGACGTTCACTTAAACTGCTTGTTGATATTTATTGATATTGATACTTATTGATAGAGTCGTCCCTTCTTTCTTGCACGCTATTTGTAGGTTAGTTTTTCCTCAAAATTGAGCATTTTAATAAAAAAAGCTTTTTTTTTTTTTAGCACAGAAAGCCTCTGATTGGTAGTATTTGATGACAGTATTTAAACAGTGTCGTTGCTGACTGTGTACCTGCAGGATCTGTCCTCTTCATCTCCTAGAAGATGGCCTAAATATTCCTGTGTGCTGAAGCTCGTTGCAAACGTACTACTCTTCCAGCTCCTTCAGTTTGATCCAAACCAGCTACCTTAAGTAATAATTAATATTGATATTTCCTTATACCATAGGCCTGTTGTATTTCAATCACTAGATTTGCTTCGTCTATTAAGTAACTAAATTGGTTATCTTGAACTACAGGCAATTGATTTAGATGAAGGTACTAAGAAATTCTGTTTGAAGTCTAAAAACAATTGCCTGCCAAAGATAACACATGAAAGCTCTAATTGCCAAAGCACATTTCAGTAGTAGTAGTTCTGGTATTGCTGGCCTTCTCATTGCTTATTGATTCCATTTGCTCAAGTCTTCATTCCAAGCTCCATTTTCCGAAAATCCCTAATAAACTGGGCACTCTTTCCTGCTAATCCAAATTAGAGAGCAAGTGAAGACTCTTCATACGCTGGAGTGTAACTCACCAACAAACTGGGAAGGGGATGGCTGCCTCTGCTTCTTTAGCTGCAAAAATGCTCTTGCAAATGTGAATGCTCCTGTATTTCAGGTGGGAACATAAGATATTCGCTCTAACAAGAGGGAAGATAAAAGGTTCATGGCGCTCAAAGGAGTCCAGTTAGAGGCACATTTACTGCCACTAAAGTCTGAAGATCACAAAAATAAGCAGGACCACCTTCAAAATAAGTAACTGCTTGATACAAGGGCAGAATTAGCTCCATATCTGGTCATTTTACTGTTTCTTTTGCTCTCGGGGGTGCAGGATGGCTCCTGCTCCTCCAGCTGCAGTCAGGTACTAAACTCCAAAGGGCGTCGGAGCCCAGCCAAGACCCTGCTGTAAAAGCAAAGAGGGTTTTGCTGATCTGGTGCTAGAAAGCAGTATGTTCTCCTCCCAGCCTGAAGTTAAGCAAACATGTTATTTTGGATATGGACTGCATTGCTCCCAGCCATGTCTCCTACCACTAAAAACCTGTCGGTACCTGCGTGCTCTCCTGCTAAGAGGTGACTCGTGGGATCCTCCATGAAGGGATGCAGAAAGGGAGAAGAGGAGCATGGAGACGAGGCAAGCGGATTCCCCAAAGGGTTTACGTTTCGTAGAATATTAAACGCTGGTCCTCTGAAAATGACAAGCTTTAAGGTTTCACATCAGGCAAACTTGTGCCCTGTATCTCACAACACCCAGATTTACATGAGATATAAAACCTAAACATTTTATATTTGCATTATTTATTACCTAACCATTTTATATTTGCATTATTTATATTTATTATTGCTCCAACCCCCCAAAGTTCAGGCAAAATACTAGCTATTTAAAGTCCAAGCAATTCTTTAAACCAGATGTGGCTAATAAACTGCAGGAGGATCCTTCTGCATACTTTGCTATATTAATAAAGACATTCTTATTTGTTTACACGTAGACTAATACTGTAGCTACTACATACAAAAGAAACTGCATAATTTATTTGCATTTTTCCTTTCTTGTTTTCTGAAAAGGCTCATGAAATTTTCATGGCAGTGGTTGAAGGAACAGACTGTGTATTAAAATAATATACAAAAATGACCTTAAAGAGTATTATTAACATTGCAAAGTAAAGTACAGAGGCTTGGAGAATGCCACAACAGAGGTGCCCATCATTAGCTTGTCTCAACCACATGCACTGCTATACACTTCACTGAAATCACCCAAATACACCATCACCTACAATATTATCCACAGTATTCTGGCCTCTTTCTGCCAGGGAGGAGCTACAAATACTTCTTTCTGCACATACAGCAATTGCCCACCTTGCTAATCAACGCACTCGCTTGAACATCTGCTCTGATGACAGCATCAAACATTTCATATCTTTCTCTGAAACACCTTAGGCAGCACTGAAGTTCTTCATAAGCGCCAATGAATTTATGCTTTGGAGAAGATGCATTGAACCTTTAATATAGCTTGCACATATAATTTCTTACATAAAAAAAAAAAAAAAGAAAAAAGAAAACCAGGTGTTTTTACTGCATCCCTGCCTGCCATCCTTTTTGCTTTCCCCAAAATAGCCAGGTTGAGTTTCTCCTGTTCCAGGTTAGTGATGGCAGGATCCCAGCACAAGCCGCTCTCCCCATCCCAGATGTGGCTCCCTGCATGGCACCTTCCCATGCAGCCAACCTTTGCCAGCCTCCAGCTACACACACTCCCCCCTTTCTCTCTCCTAAACAGGAACAAGGGTCGGAGTTATTTTGGGAGAAAGCACAGGAACAGCCTTTGTCAAACAAGCAAACAAAAGCCGAGCCCCAAATGACACGTGAATAGAAAGTTTTAGTTCAAATGGTTCCCATTTCACGGACTCTGTAATGGAAAGTGTCACGTGTGACAACTAACAGATGATAACACACATTGCTGTGGTGTGCAGCAGCCACCACACGACACACACAGAAGGCAAGCAAGGCACCAGAGCAAACTGTTTTCCCGAGACATAATCATTTACCTGCTGTTCTTACAGAATATCAGAAAAAAATGACTGGAAGAAATTATTTTTCCCAAGATCCTTCTTTTTTTTTGATGTATTTACTCCTTTAGTATAAACCCATATTCAGAGTTATTCTTTGCAGCGATTTTGCAATGTACCTTTCCATAATAAGGGGCGAATTACTTAATGCAATAACTGACAACATTTAGTCCTGCACGTAACCTTCACTCCTTCCAGCACCTCTTTAATTAGAGCTGGTTATTTTCTGGAAAGGAATTAAACTCTAGAAGCTTCAAACGATTTTGTCATTTTGCTTTTGGAATTAAGCACCTGATCGGATTATAAAACAATTATAGCTTTACAGGTTTGGATGGGACCTCTGTAAGCATAATCACCACTTGGGCACCACTGCAAGCTCCTGATGCCCATGGACCCAAACCATTAATAAATCAGCTTGGTCTCAACTCCAGGGTGCCAGACACTCATAGGGTTACTGTACGAATCATTATCTACATTGACTGTCGACAAAAATGACTAGAAAATACAGCATTATGCAAGGCTAACTTCTGAGAATTAGATAGGAGAAACAGTCTACTACAATGGCAAGGACAAGTTAGCCTTTTCTTCACCAAGTACCAGCCGAATCAACAAGGAGCAAGTGTTAATGCCTTGCTCGGGGTGAGCAGGGGGGATCCAGCTGGATCAAGGGCCAACTAAGAGGGTCTGACCTCCCAGCTCTGCTGCCCGAGGCAGAAGATCAGACACGAGCCTGCTGACGACCCTTCCTTCCAGGCCGAGATATTCCCTGGAGCTGGGACACTTCCTGATGCCACCAAGGCTGGAATTGGCACTAACAGACACAAGGATGGAAATGTATTACAAATATTTGAAACTGATAACTGCAGAAGTAAAAAAACAACAATTTAATAACAAGGTCACTCATTCTGGGACTAAAAAAAGAAATTCCTGATGTAGCTGTGGGCTACTGAGTGAGAAGACACCTGGCACTTTCAAGCTGCAGGTACCTTCAAAATCCTCACAGGGCAACATGACAGGACTTCAAAATAAAAGAAAAAAGCAAGGAGAAGAATCCTTCAAAGTGAAGAATTACAAAATACTTCCCTACCTATATTCAAGCTTCAAAGCCAAGGACACAGTGAGTAACTCATATTACAAAAGCAAAAATAAAAACAATCAAAACAACAACAAAAAAAGAAAAAACAACTACTAACAGCTAATTCTTGTAGGGGAGGCTATGTAATTTTTAGCTTCTAGGAGGCTATTAAATAAGTACTTGGTGCTCTCAGCTGCAGCAGGCAAGGTAACGCCAGGAGAGAGGGCGCAAACACCCTGCGTGCAGCCCTGGCGCCCTGAGTACAGCAAAGATGAATTCAAAGCAAAACGCCCGCAAGGAAGAATTACTGAGAGATAAATCTAACAAGTAAAATGAAAGCTAATGAGAAATTTCATCTATCAAGGCACCAAAGAGACAAAGAGGTAAACACCAGAGGAACAGATATGTTTTGGAAAGACAGCACGGTGCCATTGCTTGAAATAGGAGGAAACAATCTGCTGAAAGTTGATGACAGCTCCAGGAAGTGTTCTCTACTCTTACATGAAATTCTTTCCATTTGGACTCCCATTTCCATAGGCATGTGCAGCAAAACCTCTCCACTCTGCTCTTACATCAGGAAAAAAAGCATTCCAGTAGGGCACTTGTTTAGGAATGATATTCTGGGTACTTTTGGAGGGCTGTGTACCTAAGTGCTAAGGAGCATTGCTGTATTGAAAGACTCACTAAAAATAATGGTGTTTCATGAGACATACAAATAACAAGGTAATTCTTTTATTGAAAGTTAATTTCTGATGCGCCTTGTTGTGCACAACTTTTATCACGCAAAGAAGTGCATTAATAAATAGCACTGAGCAACCCATTTTATATAATAGAACCTTATTTCAAATGTTATACAGAGTAAACACTACACGAGATAGACTAGAAATATCAATTGCTGGTAGCTACCTTCAAAATCCTGCTTATTGACATGGCAACACGACAGTGCTTCAAAAGAAAAAAAGAAGCAGAAGAAGCCTTCCAAGGGGAGGAGTATAAAATGCTTCCTTGTCCATACTCAAGCTTCAAAACATAAGGGAACTGGTGAGTACCTGATACAAAGAAAATGGGAAAAAAAAAAACAAAAATAAAGCAGCTAATTCTTTGGGGTGAGGCCATGCCATTTTTAACTTCTGAGTGACTATTAAAAAATCTGTTCCCTTTTCCCTTTATTCAGTATCTCAGTTAGTTCAGTTCTCTCTTTTCCATGTCTCATACTCCAAATGGTAAGCTAGAGGGGCAGATGCCTTATCTGGGAAGTTTTCCAAATTCATTAGCTCCTTGGCACCAATGCCTTCAGGACGTCCACTGCCAGCTCCGAATGCCGTGCCCAGCAAAAACCCAGCTCCTGGAGGGGCAGGATTAATGAAATGAGGCACTCAGCAGTGGCTGCTGGTCTCTTCGGTCACCACAAGCTACTAAAAACCACAGCTGCTGCCAACACCATGGCCATGGCCAACTTCTCAGTACCTAACGCTCTAAAGATCTTTCCTGAACATCTGCAGACCATTCACCACAAACAGGGCTTAAAAAATATCATGCAGATGCTGCTCAGAGGGGCCCAAATCCAGCGGTCCTGCTGGTGCCGAGCGGTGAACACGATGCTGAGGGTGCGATCGACACCCACAGCAGCGGCCTCTCCTCGGGCCCAGCAGATGAGGGCCGAGGTGACTCCTGGTGCCTCACGTGGTGCTTGTAGCCTGTCTGAAGCCTGGAGAGCCTGACACGGCCCCGGAAAGGCAGGAGGCCTGCTGGATGCCAGGGCTGTTCTCAGCTGCCATCTGAGGGCCGGGGGAGCTCCATGAGGAAGCAGGTTTCAGTATCTGTCACGCAGGCACCATCACGGCTCACTTCGATTTAAAGATGAATAGTGAGAGAGGCCCAGGATTTTAAGCATGAAACTTCCCGTGCTGACTGCTGTGCCTTCCTTTACATCTCCACGGTTTCAACGGAAAGCACGCCAAGCTCACATAGGCTCTACCGCCCTCACACTTCAGGCCTATCATTTCTTGCTCTTTGCATAGCACTAATGCCAGCTTTCTTGCTGGTGCACATCAAGTCATCTCCAATGACTTGATATTTAGTACGAACTCATGTCCTTGCCCTGAGTGTAACATTCCAAGAACTCCAAAATCTCTGCTCCTAGAGCCACCTCTGCACAAGGGCAGTGCCAAGTCCCTAGGCTAGGACACCGGCCTAATGCAGCTCTACTGCTTCTGCTTCCAGAGATGCCTCTATTTCTGCATCATTTACCACTGCTCATGTAGACATATCTACCCTATCTAAAAGTTTTCCTGTCCGCCTGTCAGAATCAACCTGTAAAGTGAGGCAGAGAAAAAGCTCCAAGTAAAAGCAGAAACTTTCAGGAGAGAGGAAAAAGTGGCAGTTTTGAAACAGTCACAGGAAAAAGCACCACCAGTTCTCAGCAGAAAAGAGGCAGGTGCCAAGCAGCCGGCAATAGATGATTTGTGCCAACACTGCACCATTTGCTGGAGAATTTTGGCCTGCTGCAGATAAAGCCTCCACGGGCACATCTTCCCTTCAGCCCACTTGCAGGCTAAACCACACTATGTATTAACCATAGCTCAAGGCAAATACTAGCAGACTAAGTGGGAAATTAATGTTTTTATTTCAGCTATTAGAGCTCTGCATTTTTATCTAATGCTATACTCTTAAAGACTTTTTGAAATATATTTTCTTGAGTTGCTTCACTGAATTCTGCACAGAGAGGTATTCACTAATGCTGACCAGTAGGAAAAATGGCGAATTATGAAGTGTGATCATTAAAACACACCCATGAACGTCTGTTAATATAGTAATAAGTCTTGAATCACTTCAGGAAATTAAAGAGGGAAAAAAAGAGAAATAAAAGAGGTAGAACAAACACGGGGGTATTGGGATTTGGCTCGAAAAAAAATCTTGTGCAGGGCATTATTCTTTTTTCTTCCTGTGGTCACTGTTCCCACTTGTGTATCATAAGGTTGGGTGACAGCCCAGAAGGAAATTGCCCAGGTCACGTTAAAGAAATCTGCTGCCCCTTGGCTCCTGGAGCGAGGGGTTCACAAGGAGAGGAAAGACTGGTGTCTTTGCAATCCCTGGATGCCAATAATCCACATGGGTAACATGTAATTCCCCTGTGGCTGAGACCTGATGTAAAGGAAGCAAATCTTTCACCTCCGTGGCTCGCTTTGGAAGCCTGCAGGTTGGTTAGCTGCCAGACTGTGCCTTCTCCAAAAAACAGACCAGCATTACTGCCATGGGGGTTTCCCTTTCCAGGTTCATCCACTTGCAAGAAAAGAGGCACTCCTGGCACCCAGAATCACTCTCCAGCACCTTCTCTAATAAACCAAATGTCGCTGTCTTGGCAGACCTTCCCCTCGCTGGGCACTCGGGGGAAGAGGCTGATAGGGGTCCCGTGTGCAAGAACTCCTCCCTTCCCCTTCACGTGGCGCAGGCTGAAACATCTGTTCTTTGGCCTCTTTTCAGGACACGAGCTTCCTTCACAGAGCAGCCAAGGCCACCCTTGCTGAGTCCAGCGTTTACGACAGCCAGGTTACTTCTGTAGTACAGAAAATTTGCATTTGCTGGGTGAGACAGTGCAATTAAAGCTTTGGAAGCTAGCTGTCCCTGAACCCGAGCCTTTGCAGGGCCTTTTGAGGCCAAGTCTTGCAACTTTCCATGATCACCTGGACTGAAATAAATCTTACCAAAGGTGTGTGGCTGCAATTCTGTGTTACCACAGCTATTGCCAACTGTGCCACAATTATTCTACATGCAGACTCATTAAGGTCCTAAACCTCACAAAGACTTTAGGAGAAACAGGGTTCTCCTGCACATCTGCAGGAAAGGCAGATTCTTGACATTCAGTGACGAGGTAACAGTCATTCAGCAACGCTCTGCTACAATTTGTACAGGCTGATTGCCTTTTTATTTATTTTTCGCTCTCTTTTTAAAGCCCCTGTTCCTGCCATCAGGGAAGTCAGGAAAGTAATTTTACTCATAATGAATCAAAGTTTTAGGAAAACTAATGCAAACCAATCAATGTGTGGCATTTGAACTTAGTAAGGCTGGAGTTTGAGAGGGCAGACTGATTGACCTAGCAGCCAGTTGCCTGTGAAAGGCCATGTCCATGTGCTTGTGGAGCTGGTCTTACTCCAGCAGAGCATTTTGGGGTGAAAAGTCCTGAGATGCCCACTCTGTCTCCTCCAGTGCTAGTTTTGAAATAGTTCTCTCAGCCATCTCACTTGCTCGCTTGAGGTGCAGGAGCTGGTAAGTGTCCAGCCTTTCTCTTCCTGAGTCAGTGAAAAAATCCAGCTCCTCATGCAGAAGCACATACAATTTGACAGGAGAAAGAGATAGTGCTGTATCAGTCCCATTTTTAATAGACTTTTTAAAAATAATCAATACCTGGAATGTCCAAGTCTGAGCTTCTCTGGATGTATGAGAGAATATTAGGGCTTGACAAGTGCTCTAATTTTGTTTTCATCTCATTTCAATGTACTTTCCAATCTCTGATAGGATAAAATGCATCAAGCTCCAACAGGCAAATGAAAGATTTTTTCCAATCAAACATTCCCAATTTACATTTCACACTCTAAGGACTAGATCAAACTATAAGAGCGTATTTCTCAATACTGCTTTAAGGGTCAGCTCACGAAAGCAGGAGGCCCAGGATTAATTCCAGGGGACTTCCAGTGCTACAGGACTGCAGCCTTGCAGGTTATTACGGAGTTGCTCTGTCCCAACACTTGATCACAGCGCTATTTTGGTTGTGGTACAACCTGGCAGTGCTAAACAAGCACCTCCCTGCCACCCCATCAGCTCTAGCCAGTGTTTGTGGTTAGAGCAGCTACTGTCTGTAACACCAAAACCCTTATACAAGTACTTCAAAAATGAAGTCCACTAGGGTAAGGATAGTAAATCCATACTGACATAGGGTACTAAGTAAGTTCATGTACCATCCCACATTTGTTAAACAGGCTATGTTCAAATAAAAGAAAAAAATTAAGAAGGGATTGAATGGAAGCTATGCTTTTTAATTGCTGGAAAAGCAGTCCTTATAACCCACCACCACATAAGAGATTTGGATTTTTGACTCTAGACCTTATCAGTCATAAGCCTAGAAAACGTTAACTCCATCAGTGACATACAAGAAAAACAGCAAAATACCTATTTTTCTGTTTCCTGGATGCATGTGTCAATACTGAGTCTCAGATAACAACAATTTCTTTGGAACTATATGGTCAATGAAACACTTCAGAGAAGCATAATCAAAATTTAATAGAGATAAGTAAAGATTGCCCAGAAAAACAAGTCCAAAAGGTAGTATTACAAGAACAAAAATCTTTAAACTACTCCCAACAATAAATGAGCAGATATAATTCCACAACCTCAAGATTCAAAGCTTTGAGAGAAGTGGTGTAGAAGTAGCACAGTGGACACCACTACGATACAAAGATACTTGCAACTGCTCTTCTGTCAATAAATGTTTATTCAAACCAAAATAGCACTGAGTGCCACAGTGGCTGCATTCAGGGAAAACGACCCCATACAGCTGCCCGTGCTGCTGCAGTTTGCTTGCCTCCACAGCTCCAACTAACATACAGAGGTAGGTTGGTACTCCTGTGCTCTACTGCAGCCTGGGAAGCAGGCAACCCCTCATTCTCACCTGCAGGCATGACTGACACAGCCAGGTATTATATTATCAAAGACAAATAAAATGAACTAAAAAGACCTCAATCTTTTCCACCCCTCTAAAATGCAAAGCTGAGTGTCAGGCTCTGGATGTCAAACGCTTCCAGTTAGAGGTGAGGTCCCTGTTTGGACACGCACCTCCCTGCGCCACGCAGCTCAGCCATTTACACAAATCTTTTACACTGTGATGGAGATGGGTCTGGTTACTCCTGAAATCTGCACAAGCTCAACCAACTCTGCAAAGCTCAGCTTTAATGGCACTGCAGCCATGGGGAGGTAGGTTTGATATAATTATGTGATCTGCCAAGAGGAGAGTGTCACTTCTCTGTGCACCTCTGATAAAATGGTGTTACCCGGATATCCAAACTGGGGCACAGAAGCGAAACTTGCTACATTTGGCACTAGTTTCATTCTGTCCAAACAGCCCTAGCAGCATCCAGGAGCTGAGGACTTCCCGAGTGCTCAGTTTGCTCCTGGTTCTCACCAGTAACCCCAACAAAATCCTACACAGCTTGGTCCATTGCCCTTTCTGTGCCCCATCCCAGTGGGACACACACAACCCTGCAACAAGCCTCCTTCTCAACCTTGCAGGATAAACCTACATTTTAATGTCTTCTTTCCTTGAATGCTGATCCTACCTACAGGCTTACCCACAAACAGTTAATCAGGCCGTTATCAGAAGTGATAATAAGGGACACAGCTACTCCAGAATCAACCTTTCAAC
>JAVCKT010038248.1:0-11092 GCA_032273925.1 Rhynchotus rufescens
TCCTCTTGGTTTAGGCCACTGAGGCTAGACTGTTTTCTGTGCAATTAAATCAGCCAAAAAAAAAAAAAAAAAAAGGCAGAAAAAAAAGGCAGAAGTGAATCACAGGTGGAAGATGTAATGGAGTTTTTAAATCAAGACCTGTTCTCAGTTCACCTCAAACTCTGTTATTGGCCTGCTGGAAGAGGTTGGCTGAGAAGTGAGTGAGATTCTGTGCTTCTCTGTCTTCATGTCCTCTGTGTGATGAGTAGATAATGACCTCAAAACACTTTTCCAGTGAGTCCAGCTGATGAACTCCTACTGTGTAGGAGAAATAATATTATCCGCTGCTCTAGTAAGAAGCCTGAATTCTCCTTTCTCTGAGCACTTCCCCAAGCAGTAGATTCTCAAACTTTTGGTATGTGTTACCATAGGATATTACAGTATTATATAGCCCCAACTGCCCTCTACTTACCACCACGTAAAATCAAATTCTGGTTCTGCAGAAAAAAACAATCAATCAAACAAACAGAAACAACTGACTCTTGTTGGTTATTGACACCTATGAATGTGACCAAATGTCTACATAAAATATTAAGGCCTGATTTTCTTTTTCAGACTGGTTTTACTCTGTTTTTCTACTGGCTTTCAGAGCTAGTCCTGAAGAAAGTATAGAGTAGGAAGAAAGTGCTTAAGATCCGTAAGTGATAAGAATTCAAATTCTTGATTCTTAGGCACCACTTTTTGGCACCCATGTTGTGAAGGGTATTAATTCTTAGCAGAGATTGACAGAAGCTGAAAGGGTGAGTCAAGACACCCTCTAGCTTCCCTCTTTCTTATGCCATGTCCTGAAGCTGCTGAATGCGATCGAGACTGGGCTGGATGGACATCTGCTCTGAATCCCATGGGACTATTCTGTCTATGTTATCAGAAGAAAAATTGGAAATGTTACTGGGGTTTGGAGTGCAACAGCCTGGACTGGGCGGTTAAGGGTCCATACAAGATTCTCAATTCACAAGAGCCCAGTGATGCTGCAGGCATGGGGGAATTCACAAAAGAACTGCTTGCACGGTCCTCATTCTGTGGATGATTCTGGGCTAATGGACCAAAGGCAGAACTATTGGACATAAGGCTTGGCAAGATGTGCTATCAACTAAGCAACACCCTGGCCAGCCTTGCAATTTTATTCTTTGCATTTTGGCAAGAAATTTTAATCACCATCCAACTGCCAAGGATATAACTCTGCATTTCATGTAGCACTTAGCCATCCCTCAGGGAGTTTTGTCAATAAGAGTGGATCACACAGTTCCCTCTCTCCTCTGGGTACCAGCTTCAGGTAGCTGCGCAGTGAAGTTTTTTAGGCAGTGAGGAGACTTCATCAGGGGGCACAGATGCAGATGGAGAGAGGCACCTGGTGCCTCGGGAGCTCATTGGCGGTGCAATGCAGAATGTGCAAAAGCATTGAGCTCTGACCTAATGCTGACCCTGCAGAGGCTGTAGGAATTTTACCACCACTTTCAAAGGCCTTATAGCTATGCCAGGATTGCCCACATACAAAAGTCCTACACACAAGGTCTGAATAAGAAAATAAACCACAGTGGAACAGTTTCCATAGGATATAACAAAAGGAAGTATAGATGGATTTGAGTGGATTTATGCAATTACACGTGGCGGCCAAAGTACAGTGATTAAAAAAATCCTTTTTTTTTCTTTCCTTTTTTTACTATATACCGATATTGTAAGAGATTTCTTTTTTTATTTGTAAAAAAAAATAAGCTCAAGATTCAGGGATAGTAATTCCAAAAAGCAGAATGTAAGGAAAAATAAACCAACTGGATACATCAAATTCAAAGCATTTAATAAAATAAAACATCATTTTTCCCTTCCTAAAAGTAGTGCCAAAAATACATAAATATACATTTCTTCAGAAAAGAGATAAAACTCTTTGTTCTGGTGGCGCATAATCATTCTTCAAAGCAATTAAGCCAATTAGACAAATGTGTTTGGAGGGTTTGAATGAATAGGCCAGGCAAGTTTTTTTTCCTTTGCTTCTCTGTCAAATGAATCATAGATTGAGTCTTTAGTTACAGTTTTGGCTGGTGCTGGAATTTCTGAGATCCCCACGTAATTTTTTTTGGCTATCCTTGAGCTGGTGGTGATGGTGTATGCATTACTTCTGTAGCATTTCATGGAGGACATGCAAAATGTTTCTTTCATCCCTCTTCTGAAGTTTGCATTATACACTGAGTATAGGGTTGGCTTAGAGGCTGAAGAGCTAAAAGAGATCCAAGTAATAGCCATGAAAACCAAGGAACTATTTCTATAGTCTTTTTCAGGTGGGTGCCACAGCTGTACTGCATAAAAAGGGAGCCACGAAAGAAGAAACAGCAAATTTAAGATTAGGAACATCTTGATGGTTTTCACTTTTGTCCTTGGAACAATATTCATTGTCCTCCTGACAGTCCTGCCATCAGTGCCTATTCTCCAAATGTACTTGATAACTTTTTGGTAAAAAATGATAATGAGAAAGGATGGGATCAAAAACATCACAAGGAGGTGGATAATACTATAGATGGCTCCCTCCCAAGAATCTGGGAGAAAGAAGTTGCAATGGTCATCCCGGCTGGAACCATAGAAAAAGAAAGCAGGTGATGCAAATGTAGCATCAAAGATCCAAGATGCTACAATCATTTTCTTGGCTTTCTCTCTTGACACTTTGAAGCTCAAGGGGTAGACAATAGTATAGAATCGATCCACACATATGGAGAGGAGCACATATATCTGGACTCCAGGCGTGAGATGTTGTATGTACCTTACCAGCTTGCACATCCCACTCCCCAGCATCCACTTGCCCGATGTAAGCTGAAGCAGCACGAATGGCATGCTTGCCGCACTGATGAGAAGGTCTGCACAAGCCATGGAGACAACGAAGTAGTTGGTGGTTGATTGTGTCCTCCTACTCCTGTGGATCACCAAGCAAACAAGGGAGTTTCCAAAGATGGAGACCAACCAGAATATCCCAAAAATCATACTGGCTGCTATGATTTCCCCTGGCTTCAGGTTGTACTGCAAGACAGTGTGGTTCCTGTTTGATCTGGCTTCCTTGCCTGATTCTGTCATCTCGTGGCTAGCAGGAGGGATTGAGGTTTCAGGGTAACTGATGTTCTGCAGCAGCACCAACGATGTAGGGAGACTAAAAGGAGCTTCGCTGTTATCCATACCATGGGCAAACATCACAGCCATGTTTTATTCTTAGACTCTGCATAAAGAAAGAAGCCAAAAGGTTGCATCTTATAAGCATGTGTGAAAATCTACCTTGATCAATGAAAGTTAATCTTAAGTAAAGCATACCATTTTCAGAGAAATGGTCAAAAATAGACTATGAAATTGTCTGGTATAGCCAAGATCAATAAATTTGGCACAGATTTTTATTAATTTTCCAAGTACTTTAGGACAAAAATTCCTGTCTTTTGAAAATAAAATGTCCACTTCATAGACAATGAGATGCTGCCAATCCTTGTGATATGCAAACTAAATGAGAGGAGTATGTCCTGTTGATCCCAGGAATAGATTATCCCTCATAGGGGGAGAGAAAGACATGAAGAAAAAAAAAAAACAAAAAAAGACAAAAACTGTCTCTGTTCACTGGACTCTATGTAGATCTGGAAAGTAGATTAGACAGGAGGTGTCTCTTATACATAGAGGTGGAATGGAGAACAGTATATTTCGTAATAATAATATCTTCAGTATTCTAGGGTGCTAAAGGCTGAGTCCTGATCCCACCAAACCATATAGTATTAGGTATATATATATATATGTATATATAGGTATATATATGTATCTATATATATATAATACTTAGGTATTAACATACCTAAGTTTAGAAAAAAGTACATAAAAAGCTACTGTGAGGCTATGATTGCATAAGAGGCAAATGCTGAGAAGCATAAAAACTGTGGAGTATTTTCCGGCTCATGTTCTGTTTACAAGCCATCCAAAGATGCCTTTTTTTTTTTCTCCACTAGCAGAGGCACTATTGGGCTGCCTAAATCAGAATCGTCTGTTTGTTGTTGGTGGGGGTGGTGATGATGATAATGATGGTGGTTTGTTTTTCTTAAATTGCATAATATGAATCCTTTTGCTTCAGAGTTTGTTTAAGGAAGAGAGATCTAGGTTTGAAGGCAAAGTGGGAGGACTTACACCTGGACAGGCTGGACAGGAAAACCTCACAATAAGTTTCTTCTGAGCTCTTGCACATTGAGAAGATCCTCCTGCTTTCTGAGGTAGCTCAAGAGAGAAAACCTGTTATACCTGCAATCCTGTCCTTCCTTCACTCACCAGAAATGCCATCAAGGACTGTGAGTGGAGGGAATGGCAGAAATCAGGATGTGCATCACTGGCCTGGTTCTCCTGGGTGAGCCTGGATAGAGAAGGGGATGATAGAAAAGAGGAGGTGTGTCTAAGGTGATACGCGGCTGTTACATTGGATGTGAGTGGCCAGGGCTGAGCGAAATACTCTAAAGATGGCTGAGGTGCATTTTCAGCAAGTGAAACTGAGGACCTGGACTGTTAAGCAAGAGAACAATTAGAGGAGAAATAGCTTCCCATTTGAGGCCCAGCACTGATGTCCTGGTTCTGTGGGAGTGACTTGATGCCTACTGCCAGCTGCAGAATCAGGAGATGTCATGTCGGCTGTGCCAAGGAGCACAGCATGCCATCTTCAGCAGCAGCTGGTCACCTTAATGACTCTGAGGAGTAATGCTGGCTGCACGTGTCCTGGCCTCGCTAGTTAGCTGTTCCCTCTGTCAGCCTGAGAACTAGATGGCGGGCTAAACCTCCCTCTCTACTCCAAGCAATATATTTCTAAATTAACTACGAAGCCTTGACATAGAAGGAAAGCTCTGAGAGAGGAGGAAAATATTCTCACAGAGCTGAGCTATGGGGAAAACCTTTGATTTGTCTTTCAAGTTCCAGTGGTGTAGTGTGTAGTGGCTGCACTATCAGTAGATATGAACACAGTCTGCTGTTGAGGCTCTCTATGCCCTGAAGAAAACTAATAGGGAAAACTGATATCCTTCCTTGGCCAGAGACCTCCTGAGCAAGAAGTATGAATCTTTATAGATCTTTTGATCTATAAGACTAAGCCGTTAAGCTGAGATCTGTAACTCTGAATATTTGTGCTGGAGAGAAACTTTCATAATCTTCAAATGTGCAATTGAAATAATAATAATAAAAAAGACATTCCTTTAGCAGACCCTGGAATAGTACTTTACTCTCTGTTACCTGCTGTAATTCCAACTCAAAAAGAATGAGTAGAAGAGCATCACTTAAAATCCTACAGGGGTGTGACCAACCAAGTAACCAAACTGGTGTCATGAACAGCTGAAAGCAGCATATAAACACTTAAGGTGTGCCCATCTTGGACAGTCCATGAGTTTTTTGAAGGGAAGCTCTTACTGGGCTCTGGCGGACCAAATGGTCTTTTCAGGTCTTGAGATGCGCCAAATGCTGCTCTGAGCTGATGACTCTGAAGCTGAAAGGATCTCCTGGTTTGCAGTCATCAGAATGATCTTCAATGGTTCATTTCACTATTCTTTTTAAATGTGAGTGCCCCAGCTTACAATGTCTTTCCTTTCAAGTATATGCCCTTCTTTTCCTTCTGGACCCTCTTCACTTCCTTCCCCTTTTCAGAAACTGCCTTTTTAGAACAACTTTTTAGAGCCTGTGTTCATTACAGCTCAATGTAACACTATATGTGTCAAATTTAGGGGCTTAATATACAATCCACTACCTTGCTCAGGCATAAATTTAGCATGCTTAAAAATGTGAAGGGTGGTGAGAGCAGCAGAGCACCTCAGCATAGCTATAACCAGTCTGCGTAGGTGCAGAGAGCCTCATGCGGGACCTGACTGTGCCTTTTTCTCCTGCAAAGCTCTGTGTCCACAGTGTGCCTGACACTGAGAGCAGCCACTGGGAGGAGAAAGTGGGTCAAAGTGTGAGTCACCAGTCCCAAAGTTCTTGCCTTTATTTAGCAGCAATCGTGTTCAAGCAATACTGTGAATGGCAACCCCTCAGGTTAAGTTGAACACTTAGGTGAAACAGTCTAAGGTTAGTGCCAGCTGTTTTTGATGGAGCAGGGTATGTTGAAAAAGGGATACTGAATGGGGTCTTCCCATCAAAGTAACATCAACAGTGGCAGCCAGAAGTGTATGTTGTGGTGATTGGGTTGTCACCCACCTGCAAGGTGTAGGTCCTTTTGAATGTTCAAATGGGACACCACTGCTTGTCCCCTCTTGTTCTGGATGGTCTTTTGTTTTCCCCTCATCATTGCTCAGCACTGGTTTCCCTCATCATTTGCTTAGAAATGTTGTTTGATAAATAATTTCTGATTTCTGAAACAGCACCTGCCTCTGTCTTTCCATCTTTTCTTGTGGCAGAAGCTGCTCAGATGGATCTTCTCTCCTGGAGATATCCTGCCTTCATCAGCTCTGTCTACAGGCTTTTGGGACTGTTTCCTCTGGCAGAGTGGCAAGGTGCATTGACAATGCAGCTCACTAAATTACATGTTAGAATTACCTGTAATAGGATAATGAATATGGATCCTATTGATTGGATAGAAAAGAATATTATGGGCTAATTTTCTTCTTTAATTTCCCTTCTTACCGTGCAGAAATATGTGCTGCTTAAAAATAGCCAGCTGCTTATTGCACGTTTAGCTCGGTATCAGCGTAAGCAGAAGAAATTTCTTGACTGTTATTGAAGAGTAGTGGAAGTCAGCCACAATAATGAAATTACTTCCTTAAACCTTTAAAATATGTAAGCTTCTTAACACTGCTCTAAACTGTTGTCCATTTCTGCTCAAACATGAGAAATTTGGTAACACATTCACAATGCAGAGAGATAAACCAAAAATGTTCTGGGTTATAGCACTCAAATAGTACTTCTTTCTGTGGCCTTTTAACCTAGGTGACTGTAGAGAAAGGAGAATGGCAAGAAACATATCCAGCTATCTAAGATAGCAAAGGGAATAAAACCTGGATGGGAGGACCTTGGTCAGGTTCCTCCCTTCAGCAGGGATGGCTTTGTTGTTTTGAGAGCTAGAATATTTGGTTACGTGTCTCCCAGTTGTAGCAGTTTCCTGTTCATACCCAACAGAAAACACAAGTAACATTATACCCTGTGATCCTTTCTTCCTGCAAAATTCCGCTGTCATGCAACACACTGTCCACAAGCTTCCAGTTAAAGTACAATTGCAAAACTAGAGACTCAGATACCCCAAGCACAGGATCATTCCTGCTGAACAGCAATTATTTGTTAGTTGAAATACTTTTGTTTTTAAAGCAAATACTAACTTATTAACCAGTGTGCTCTCAGATTCCTGGGTTTCTAGTCATAAGCACTTTTTACTCCTACTCCTTTTGTACTAAATGGTCTCTGCTCATCTTAGTGGCCTTAATTGCATTTTCTAGAAGTGGTACTGAGGCCAGAATCTTGCCTTGACTTGTCACTGAGAGAAGGACTTTGCTGTAGTTTACGGCCCAGCTCATCTTTTTACCTGTGGGCAAAGGTGTTTGCTGTAGTGGGGATTTACTTCGGCATTATGAGTAATAGTCCTAATGTCAACATGTGTATGAAGAGCCCAGTATGTGTGGCACTCTGTGTGGGATGTGGATGCTAGTGATTAAAGGCCCTGTAACTTGCTACATTACAAATCTTCAATTCCGTGTCCCCAGCATCCCCAGCATTGCTTAATGCTGCATTGCTTAATGAAATGGGATCGATGTGTTGATGAGCTGTTCAGCTTGCGAACATTAGATCCTTGGAAGAACAGTGATGAGCTCTTTAGTCTCCCTCTGCCTAAAAGTCCAAATTAACGAGCGGGCAGTGGACACACAGAAGGTAAAAACTATGCAACTGTGAAACTACACTGATGCATCAGTGACAAAAAATGTATCTTTTTTTAAATATTATTATTTTGGAGTGAGAATCGTCTTAAAACTGGCATGAAGACTTCCTCTGTTTTGGTTTTAAAGGCCTGGATTTTGTATATCTGCATGAAAACAAAAGAGAACACTAAATTACCCATGATCATCAAAGAAGGATTTCCTGGTGCCGCACTTCCTATTTCATGGATCCTAATATACAATCTGAAGGCCCAAACACTCCATTTTCAGGGATGTTCCTTTGGGCTGATAGTAAAGGATAGTAAAGTATTCTTGCTAAGCCTCCAAACAGATCTGATACTAGGAGAAGTACCTGAGCCACAAGAACTTCATAAAATCTTTGCCACATCTGCTATGCTGTTCTTTAAATTCCATATGGGGTGGCTGCTATGTATTTACCTGTTTAATGTCTTGTCTGGAAGTGCAGCTTCCTGGCTTCTGTTTCAAATGAGAATAGTGAAACCTGGTCAAGTTCATGTAGGAGTGCAATATAAATGGCTTTTCTAGAGTTTAATCAAAAGAACAAACATTCTTTCTAATTTACTGTATTTCAGGTTTAGAAAGACAGATAAAGAACATTGTACTCTACGTTCCTAGCATGAGCAGAGCACACTATTTTGTCTCTCTGCATCATACCTGCAAAATGTAATTGCAAGCCTTGGGCCAGAAAATTATTTCAAAGACCTTGAGTCGGTCATTGCTACGTAAACCTCCCTCTCTAAATAATATCTCTGGAATGGTTGCCTGAATAGAAGAAGAATGTTTCATCTACATGAGTTTAATCAACATTAGAATTAGAATAAATTCAATCAGAATGGGGTCTTTTTGTCCAGGAATGAGATGTTAGAAGATCCCTGCCTTTTGTCCCTACCTTAATTTGTATTAACTAACTACCTTATGCATGCATGCACTCAGTGTACCATCACTGTGTAGAAGAAATGTTTCCTCTTATACAGACACTGTATAGCAAGATGCCACTCAGTATTCCTATTTCTGGTGTAGGAATGCAAATACACATCCTTTGATAAACACACAGATTCCCTGTCCATTCTTTTCTCAGATCTAGGACTCATAAAAATGCTCTGCTTTTAGCCCTGTTCTTGTTATGAAGGCTTTCCTATCCTGCTGGCAGCTTTTCTGAGCACAGCTCGAAAATCTCTTGAGGTGAAGTGTGCAGCCCCTCACTCTCTACACAGCAGCACATGGGGAGAGAAGACACCTACCACCTCCCTCCTGTTATTTTTTTTTTTTTTTTTGTGTAGAGTAAAATGTTCTGAATGGAATAAAATTTTTGAGATTCATACCTGTATTTCATATGCTGTCACCTTCATCTCTGACTACCCTTTTGGTGGGAATTTTTGACACTATGGATCACAGTTAGCTAAAGACGTACATGATTGCAAGTGTGCATAGGTTGTTTCTTGTATGAAGCTTTCTGTGATGGTTTTGGTAACAGCTCAGCATATGGTAAAAGCACCTAAATTGAGCTGATATCGTAAGATGATATACATTATTGTGCATCTGCAACTCTAATTTATATTGCAGGGTGAGGCCGTGGGGGCAAGAGGTATGGACAGAAGTGGATAAAAGAAGGACATGTTTTTAATTTCCAGTATATATGGATAGTATGTGTTATACAAGGCTACTGCATGAGCATGAATATAAGCAAGATTTTTCTCCTGTGTGCTTGAGGAAAGTAAGGTGAACTAGGCAATCTCTTTGCCTTCAGTTTTTATTGACTATTTTTTATTGTTGACTGTTTTAACAAGATATAAAACACAGAAACAGAGATATAATACTGTAACACTTGGAGCCAATTTGTATTTCTTGTACTGTTAGTTTGAGAAAAAATCCTTTTTCAGTTTTTAACACTTTAACTTGACTAAGTAATATGTGAGTCATTCAGCAACTAAATAGGTCAAGAATAGGGTCTATATATTGCTTTTGATTCTATCACTTTTTATGTGGTTGTAGAACTGTAGCATGGGTCTAGAACAAATTTTCTGAAAAGATTTTAACACTAAAATTCAAAATATGATGAATCACATGGTACTGAATATTAACTAAATAATCAATAAGAAATTGTGCTATCACTTTTAGCCCAATGTGAAGTTAAAGGCTCTAAGCGAAGCGTCTTTAGCTGTGTTTGAAGTTAATATTTTTTCTCCTGTTTAACCCACTGTAAAGTGGGTTAAAACTGATATGCACATAATCACTGCAACTCTATTAACCTGAGATGAGTGGCCAAGCCACAATAATTTATTCATGTGCCTGTGCCTTAACAGTACGTTTATTCTGTACTGGCAGTGCTGGAAAGGAGCTCTTGCAGTAGCTGCATATTCCACTCATACCGAACAACAAGGAGAAACAAATGGAAAACATGTTGGAATTGTGTTTACTGCTGCTGTCCTCACCTCATCAGCATCTGCAGAAGCAGGGAAAGGATGAAATATGCTTTAAAAGAGCTGTGCTGAAGCACACATGGAGTTTGCAAACCTCACCTCTTTGAAGAGGTTGGCCCTGAAGGGAGGGATGTACAGGATCACCTATTGATATAAATTATTCCTCTGGTAGCTGTGGGGTATCTATAAGACCAAAGGAGAACACTGAATTCATTTCACAGAGCTAGTAATGAGTTGTTAGGTTTCTCATACTCTTTTGTATGCCATTTTCTCACATCTGCTTCCTGTGGTTCTGCCCTTGGCCTGGTCCTACTAATCATAGGAGACACACAGTACAGTGCTCTGGCTACTAGCTCATGAGTATAGCGATGAGCAGAATATATAGGCTCACAAGGTTTTAAAAGTCTCAAAGTTTTGTTCTGTCCTCCTACTTCTGTGATTAGCAGGTACAACTGTAGATTAGCACTGATCTAAAAATGATGGCAGAACCCAACCCTGCATGACTGTAGGGGTGTGAAAAGGTGGGAGCAAGGAAAAGAAGGACTGACGTCATTTCCAAACCCTGCTATCGAAACAAGTTCCACCTACTGGACTTGTCCAAGGAGAACATGGAGAAGTTTGAAACATACTTTTGCAGGCTTTTCACCTTCCCTGGAAGGGAATTAAATCTGTCCTCAGACCTGGCTAGGCTGAATCCTTTCCCAACTCACAAGCAAGAAAAGAGGGGGAAAAAAAAAAAAAAAAAAAAAAAAGCAGAGGGGGTTGTCCCTC
>JAVCKT010038261.1:0-22500 GCA_032273925.1 Rhynchotus rufescens
GTCTCAAAAGGCTGGCGTTTCAGGAAGGCATTAAGATGCATAGTCGTGTATCTTAGTGTGTATTTGTGTTGTGCTACTCAGCTTTGTTTGGCCTAAGATTCTATCAGAGAGTAAAACTGGGCAGCCTTTGAAGGAATAGGATAACTTCTACTTAAAGCAAAAAAGCAAAAAAAAAAAAACAGAACAAATTTTAACACATAGATCTTCTAGTTTATTGTTTTTAAAATCAAAGAGGATTTTTTATATATATATCTGAATATGCAGAACAGTCTTCTAGCTCAGACATACTTATCTCTTGGCTTACACACTCTTCAGCAGAGGCTCTGTGTTCCTTGGAGTCATTAGGGGATTATGTCCTCAAGTCATTCCCACTAGGGGAATATTAAATTTAGAAACTTCCTTTCCCCCAGCAAAGATCACACGTGAAATCTGTGGTTACGATCCCTCCTCGCTGCGTTTCAGGTCAGTGCCCTATCCACTGAGGAGACAGAGATATTTAACAATTAAATACTCCTCTAGGCTACGTCTGTACTGCAGAGGCGAGGAGCGCTCACCAGCCCCGGGACCGGGATACGTGTCCTGACTGCCTCTTCGATCCACTACAGCGTAGTGTCCCCTCGTCTGTCCCCACACTCCGCTTCCCACAGGGATGAAACCTGTGTGCAGGAACTGGTAGGGAGGAGGACCAGGATGAGCCTCATCTCTTGCTGCCTAAACGTTGTTTTTTTTTTTGCAAATCTGTCACCGGCTTCAGATCAATATTAGCACCTAAGAGCTGGTAGCAGGCAAATGCAGGAGTAGGAGAGGACATTTCTTTGCCTTTACTAAGATGACACAGTTCTGCACAGTGACAGCAGGAAGCAAGTTTTTTTTCCATTCCCAAGCTTTTGACATCAAGGATTAGCTGTCCACTTTCCAGAAAACAAGAAATCAGTCTTTCCAGACTATGTATTTAACAGAAAAGAAATGAATCTTCATGAGCTCAAGACATATTCCCTCTTCTTCCGTTAGCCCCTCACCCCCTACCTCATATCTCTTCTATGCAGTTTTTCAAATAGTTTAATAATATTCACAGGGACATTAGATTAATTGGATTTTAATTCCAAATGACTGTGAAAGCAGAGAAGTGAGTCACCAGTCCATGCTAATGAGAAGATCTATTAAGGACCCTTCTCTGATAGACACATAGAGTAGGGTTATAAATATTTCATATTCAATTAATTGAATTTTGCCCCCTGTTATATGATGCTGCCCTGGAATGTTAATCAGCTGGGACCAAAGAGAGAGAGAGAGAGAGGAAGAAACAGAGAGAAAAAAATTAAAAGAAAAGCTTTAAACAACATCAGAGCCATTCCCATTCCAAAATCCTCCCAGTTCACACAGTGCCTGTACATCAGAGCGGAGGCTTTTATACAGGCTGCATCTGGTTCCACGCAGTGGATAAATTAATGTTAATTAATCAGACAGTCATTTCGTGAAGAACTGTGTGCAAAAGGTTATTTGAGCCCTGCTGCAAATAGATTTATAGGTATAATTGCCATGTTGAATGACCCTCTGTAGATAGGCTCATTAAAGTGGCCATCAGTCAAGGAGCCTAATTGAGGCAGGCCGGCAGCACGGCATCCCAACAAAGCCGCTCGGCAGCAGCCGGCTCCCGGAAAGCCTCGGATAACACCGCTTCCCATCCCTCCGGCAGCTCCGACCCCTGCTCGTGGGGCTGGCCTGGGCTCCGCAGGAAGGGGAAGGAGAAGAAGAGTCCCCTCTCCCGTCACTGCTTTGCACCGTGGACAAAGCAGCCCGGGGAACTGGGCACAGTGTGCAAAGGGTGTTGCTGGCAGCCGGGATTTGCACAAGGGCTTCTGGCCTTCACAGCTGGCAACAGCCTGAAAGCAGCGACTTCAAAGGCAAAAATCCCAAGGCCAACGTAAAGAGACTAAAGATTCCTTATGATGTTTCGTATTTAAGAAAACCTCTCGATTTCATTAGAGATGGTGGAAGTGTGGGCTGGCAATCTGTCAATCAGCCATGCATATGTCAAGCAGTAGAGCAGTTACCAAGCAAAGATGCAGTTACCTTCCTTAGCCCCTGCAGGGCTGCTCAGGTCCTAGGGCTATGCTGTGGCAGAGGGTGTTTTACACCATCGACATCCAGCCATGCAAGCACTGGGTCCAGTGGGAGCCCCACCAGCAAAAATGTGCAAAATTTTCCATACTGATGGCACGAGATGCAGGGAGCTGAAGCATGAGGCCAGCAGTGTGGAAACTTGCATTTTCCTTCTCCTTCTGCCACAGCTCTGCCTTGTCCCACCTCTGCAATCACTTCTGCTGTCTGCCTCCCAAAGTGCTCTATCTTTCTGCTCGTGATTTATACAAAGGTTGTCTCTTATTTCACATACCTAATAGGAGCCTAGCTCAGCAGAGCAAAGGTGTGGGCATCTGTGAGCTACCTGCTACACTCATGCAAACTCACAGTGGTTGTTTATCATCATTGCTGCTGTTGAAGGCAAAGAACAGGTATAAACTCTTGAGTGAAGTGACTTCCTGCAACTTTGGGAGAGCAGGGGGTACCATGAGACTCGGCGGGTCCAGAAGAAGCTCCTGTTCTACCTGCCCAGGAACAGAGCGGTCTGAAGTTCATTATCTTGCCAATGCAGCAAGTTTTGTGCATTGAAGGCTGAAATTGCAATCAGTCTCCCCCGTCACACATGCTTGCTGAGAGCTGGAGAGGAGGAAGCACATCAGCACCCCCAGTGCCCTTGTAGCACCATGGGGATCTATGGAGAACCCACCTGGGTCTCTGGCCCCAAGAAAAGTGCCTGGTCTGGCAAGGACATGTGGCCACTGAGAGCATGCTTTGGCCCATCCATGATGGCCTCACGAGCAGCAATTGTGTACCAGGCTCCTTGCCAGCATTTGCCATGGTTCCCCCTTCTCCGAAGGCACCTAGAGTTTTGGAGTTTTAATCAGTCAGGAGCTTGCTGGGGCTGCTCCCAGCCTTGCCACGGCCTGGTAAGGTGAGTGCTCAGAAACAGGCAGGCTGAAATTGTAAACCTGAGAATGCCAAGAGCAGCTTCTCCACTTTCAGCCAGCAGATACACCATGTCAAGGTGAGGGTTGAAACCCTACTTACAAGCCCCAGACGGTAAGTGGTTGCTTTCTACAGTGAACTCTTCAAGCACGGTCACTGCGGGAGTGAGAAGTGAGCAAGCTCAGACTGCAGAAGGGTGAAAAGCAGGTTGCCCTTTGCTGTGCTACACACTGATGTACAATACCAAACATTGCCAAGCTCAACTGGGCTAAAACTCTTCCACTTAGTAGCTAGAAACAAAGCCATGAAATTGGTTTCCTGTGGAAGAAAGTATTGAGCTGCCACAGCACCTCCATATATGTTGAAATACAGAGGGTTGCTTGGACTGAGTAGAGAGACACACATACGCTGTATTCTCTTTGTAGCTTTGTGTCCACAGCATTGCATCCAGGGATACTCTGCCCCAAAGAAAACACAGTAGTTCTGTGACCCATTTTAAAAAGAAACCATCTCCAAACCTAAACTGCACCGTTTGCTGTGCACTGTAAAGTGTCAGTGGAGAGTGCTGGGGCAAAAAGAATAGAGTGACAGAAAATCAGTCAAAATACTGAGGATACAGTGATCTAATCTATTCCCATACTCATGCTTTTCACTACATCTGTGACATAGATCATTAAATGCAAACTCCAGATATCTCTCTGATCAGATAAAAAACACTATTAAACAGCAGCTTTCCCAAGCACAAACAAATAAGAGAAAATTAAGGGAGGAAAATTAAACTGTACCAATACTGGCATCACCAAGGCAAAAATAAACAAGTGTCATTACAAAGAGAAATCCATGCATTTCAGAGCAATAACTACCTTGTTTCACCATCTTAGAGGGTTTCTACTGAACAGGGGTGCCAGTTTCCATCACCAGGGAGCCCAAGAGCTGCTCAGCATGTGAGGGGACCCTTCCCGAATTTCCCTGTCCCGCAGTGGCTGGATCTCTGTCCGTGAGCTCCCAGGCATGGTGTGTGCCTGTGCAGCACGACAGAGATTCCAGATCCGCTGCCTTCCCCGGTGCACAGGGAAACGTGCCTCATTAGAGAAGCCTCTGAGCAAGCTGTGGGTCTCGCTTTCAGAGCTACTCGATGGATGGGCAGTAAATAGCTCTTCAGGGCAGGCTCAGGGCACCTCTCAGCCTCTCCCCATCCTTTCCATGGACTGCGCTTACACAGACTTCAAGTGAGAACACTTACGGTGAGACAGAGTGTAACCCAAGTTTTTAAGACAAACACCATCTTTGCTACGCATAAAGCTGCATATCCTTCTGCAATATTTTTTTTCCTCATCTGACTAGGTATTTGATTTCTGTCTGCCCAAGCCTTTGCTAGAGCACACATGAAGACTCGCACGTAGCCAGCCTGGCTGCACTGCAGCAAAACCCCTCACCTTTGCCAGGGTGCCCCTCAGTCGGAATACTCAAATCTTCATTCTGGTGTCAGCCAAGGCGCACTCACCCGCAGAGGGCACTACTCGTAAGCATAAAAACTGAGCAAATGCATTTCCACTTGGCCTCACGTCAGCGCTCCATGAGGCGGCTGCGCTTTCCAGGAGCACATCCTCTTTCTGCATATGCTTTCTGCATAATATTACTGTCATCTCCAAGAAGAAAGGGAGCAGGGTCTGATGCCACACATGCCGGGATGTCAAAGGAGACTTCCCACTGTGTTTCACACTGCACTGCTGCTCTTCCCCATGAGCTGAAGTACACTGGTTCAGAGATGTAAGGAAACAGACTTGTTACCTAAAAGGATGTTTCAGGGTGTAACTCTGGACATCGTTTTGCTTTGGGCAAGGATGCGAGGAGACATGCTCTTCCTGACCACAATACATAGGTCATAGGCCTACCAGACCACAACACACAGGCCATAGGCCTCATAACAGACTTCTTTTAAATATTAAAGCCAAGTTTCCAGCCAAGTGAACTACTTTTTGTATGGATTCTCCCTCCGATGTTGACCTCACTGATACAAATTTTTAGCACTGGACTTCCTTGGGGTCAGGATTTCTCCCTGTATTTCCAAGAAAGGATCCCTATCTTAATGGCACATGTAAAAGGAGGCTTAGCAAACAGAGTTAAACGCCAATTTACACAAACATCTACCTCGTATAGTGAAAAAGGTCCACAACCTTCTTACTCACCTACCTCATTTTAAATGAGGCAAAAATCCAAACTATACAGCCCACGTTTGTGCTGCCTCCATTGCTTGGAATGCTCCAAGGGGACATGCAGGAATGTAGGAAAGAGGAGGAGTAGGGGAAAAGCTTACAGGACAGTAAAGTACTTTATGTCTCCAAGTCCACTCTGGAAATTGCTGAGTTGTTGCTTTTAAATACCAGCCACACATTTTTTTTCCATGGAGCTGCTGCCCCTTCATTTCCTTTTGTTCGTCTAGCTCAGCTGAAACGAAGTTTTACTCTTCATTCTCTGCCTCTGTGTCTCCTTCCAAGTGTGTCTCAACTTCCAGGAAAGGATATATTTATTTATTTATTTATATATATATATAAATATACGTATATATATATATATATGATTGGCCAGTCCAGCACAATCTACCTTTTTCATGTCGGTATGATGGTTCCATATTTCTTTTCTCATATAAGCCATCAAGATTGTTTACACTTACAGAACCTCTTCAAGATGCCCAGCTCCCCAGCTCATTATATCATATAGAACCCAGAGAGTGATTAGAAACTAATAGCATGTTGGCAATCAGAATATCACATATTTTAATTACTGAAGTACATTCTCAAATTACATTATTCCAATTAGAGATAAGTAATGCAAGTTGCAAGTGCAAATGCATGTTGAATTCCCAACATCACGTATTTGTAACCTGGATTCCTGCTTTGGCTCTAGAGTTATTTATACCTGCTCAAAGCAGGTGCAAGCCACTATCAAATGAGCCACTAGTAGTGGCTGTTTGTGCCACTGTAAAGCAAAATTTTCTCCCACTGAGAAGAGACCCACAAAGACTCAGTACAATGAATTTAGAAAAGTAGTTTAGAGCTAACGGTCTTTTGTTCAAAGAAGGGTTTTACAGCTTTTTGTATTAGCTTTGCAATAGTGGCGTGCTTTTCTAGGTAAGCTGCCTAGTGTAAAGTAACACAGTACAGCAAATATTTTAGATTATTTGGTTTTTTTCTCCCCAACTTTAAGACAAATACAAAGCAAGGTTCCCTGTGATGCCATGTCCTGAAAGGCCATTTCAATTTTAATTCACGTTTCATATCACCTTAAATCCACATGAACAGTTTTTTCCTGAAGCCCAGCGCTCCTGTTTGCAGTCAGAGGCACAGGCTGAGAACATGGGATGACGGCCAATAAGAATTTTCTCTCAAGTCCTCCCTAGTTCATCACACTAGAGAGACTGAAACCTACCACTGATGTGGAAGGCACTCGAGTTATGCAACTTCTGTGTACATGAAAAATGCCATGCACACACACACATAAAATAAACCAAAAAAAAAGAAGTTAAAAGTTGTCCTTTGTTGAACCATGGGTTCACAAGCCCTAAACGAGAATATCTCAGGGCACCAAACATAAGGATGGGAAGTGAGGAAAGGCAGAGGCAAGGAGAAGAAAGAAAGGCTAATGGCAGCGCAGGGAGACCAGCCCCACGTCATCCCCATCTGAACAGGAGCCGATCTGAGGAATACCTAGTTAGTGAAATCTGACAGACCTGAATAGCTCCCTTCACATGTGAGTGACCTTCCCATGAGACACAGGCTCATTTATCCCTTTTCATATTTGGCTTTCAATAATAATACCATGCAGAGACACAAAGCAATTTGTTTATTCTGATCCATGTTTTAATACTATCTTGCCTTCAGAATAAATTTCCAAATAGACTCTTCCATGAAATACATTCTGAATCATGAGGTGGTCACAGACCAAATCTTTCCCTCAGAAAAATAACAAAAATCAAACATTTTTAAAATTTGTTTTTGGTTTCACTGACTTGTTTCCTTCCCAACGTAAGATTCTGCAAAACCTTAATCCAACACAAAAAATCAGAATGCAACAAACAGCAGATTCTCTGCTCACTCACACTTCAGTTCAATAACCAAAAAAAAAAAAAAAAATCCAATACTTTACAAGGGAATTGCTTCTAAAAGTCCTGAGCAAACCATTCTTGGAAAACAGTAAAGCTTTCTTTTAAGAAAAAAAAACATATTTTAGTTGTTCTGAAATGCCCTATAAGCTTATTTTGCAGGGTTAAGTGTATAAAAAAAAAGAAATATAAAACTGACACAGCATTTTGCAGCAAGTTATTTCAAAGCACTATAAGCCCTTAGAAATTAAGCCTTACAGCATCCCTGTAAGCTTTGGATTTTACAAGCAGGGAAGCTTGTACCAAAAATTTAAGTGTCTTGTCAAGATCATATAAGGACTCAGTGTTGACTCTTGTGTTGATCACACCACATCACACTCCTCTAGTACAAAAATGTTTATTAGGACCACAATAATCATCGTTATATTTTCATTTTAGTGTCAGATGTCTGGGATGAAATCACCCCACAAGACAGGATGCTTCTGTGTAGAACAGCCTGATGTATTGCTAAAAAAAATGTGTAGAACAGGCTGAAATGTTACTACCTTTTTTTTCAGATTTAACCCATAAATGTGAGTTTTAATAATCTAAACCTGCATTGCTTCTCTGTTACCTCTATCACAAAATGGAAGTGCTACATCACTCCGAAAGTGCAAAGTAAGGCTGAAGCATCAATGAGCACCAGCTGCATTAACAGAGAAGCCTGATTCTACAGATCACAGGGTATTCTCTCATTTTTACTACTCTGGGTTTTTTTTCCCTTTTGTGCTGCTTTTACTTGGCTTTAGGTTTTGGCCCAGCAGTTGGACGGTGTTCCCAGACACCTCTTCCCAAGGGACTTGTCTTGCCCTCATACCAGCATCGCTTTGAGGGAGGTGGAATATCCCTGCTGCTGAGCTCAGGCTGGATTGTCCCTGCTTTGGGGATTGCCCAGGAAAGCCCGGCCGGCCGGGGCAGAAGTCAGTGCATGGAGCACTTCCCTTTCCCTGGTTCTTTACACCATCCCTGTGCCAAGCTCCAAAAAGCTATCGCATGAGCCGCCCTGAGCACCAGGCTGCCAAGCAGCTCATTTAACTCTTTACGAGGTCCCTTTAATCACAATAGCATGTTTTAACAATGGTATATTTCTGTAAAAGAGCAAAAACACCTCTCTGTGTGAAAAAGTTTAAATATATAAAAAACACTTCATAAAAATATTTCTTAAAAAAAAAAAAATCACAATGCCCCTTGAGCCTGTAAAAGTTGCCTGTAAAACTCTGTTAACTGGAGTTATCTAAAACACAGTCTTTCTGGATCTTTTCTGCCCTGTCCATTAAGGTTTGAAGATGAGCAATAGTAATTCCATTTGTCCTGCAGCTTGTCCCTCCCCACCTCCCTTTTTCCTTCTTCTTTGTTTGCTTCCAGTGCGGCCGTTCATGTCCCACCGTCAATGGTTTTCTTTGGAGGTGTCATTTGTCTTTGTTTTTAATGGAGTTCTGCGTGACCTGATTTTGAGGCCTTCTTACAGAGTGAGTTTGAGGTCTGCTTGGGAGCACTAGCAACACCAGGATGCTTAGGATGTGCATGTGAAAATACATAGACCTAGAAGGAAAATAAGAAAGAGAAAATTATACTCTTGTTAACACCACAAATGTTAGGAATTGTACAAAGTCCACAAGCCAGGGCAGAATGCAGGGCAAAAGGGTAAATGCAGAATATAAGAATCCGATCTAGAAACGATCAAAATTCACTCCAGAATTTCACGCATAGATGTGACGTGCTGAAAAGGTTTCCATAGATGTGAACGAGGCAAGGAATTATCTGGCAAACTGCAGAACCCTGCCCTTCGTCTTCTGCACCCCAAATCTAGGAGCTCAGCTAAACCCACACAAAGCAACACTGGGCTTAACCAGCTCATCTCTCTCTCAACATCAAAGATTATAAAACGATCTATTCTGAAGAAATTTCTTTTATTTTTAGGTCAAAACCAGTACAAAATAAACAAATGAAAAATGACTGAGAGAGAAAGCAAAAAGCCATTCTAAATGTGGAGATCTGAAATAAAACATTAAACTTCTGAACGAGAAGTAACTGAATGACAATTACAAATGGGCCTTGTTTTTAAAGGCAACTATTCAGAGATACAGAGCTGATATTCTATTGAATATTGAGCATTTTTGTTTCTAATAGCTTGGTATGCACATGACAGAATAAAAACCAAATATACTAAAATCAACATACTTGGAGAGGCCTAAGTTTGGGAGCAGTAGCATCCAGCCCCTAAACACAGAGATGAACTTTTGGACAGCCTCTTATGCCCATTTCTGGATAGTCTCCTATACCCTAGTACAGATCATAATAAACTTGCAAAATGCTTAAGATTCCAGTTAGGTGTTCAGTTCTCCAAAAATTCATGGGTTCATCCAAAGGTCTACAGTTTCTTTCCTTAATCCTGGTCCAAAGGCCTAAAATGCCCTTGCTTTCTTTGCTTCCTTCCCTAAATTCCCAGGAAAACGAGTGTGTGAGAAGTCAGATTATACACAAATACATGAAGACTGAGAAATAAGCCTTGGTATTAATAGCTTATCAAGGTACGGAGAGTGCCAAAATCACTCCTTAAATATCCTGTTGGCATTCCTTTTAAGTTGTGATGAAACGTCTAATGTCTCTTGCCCTTCAGAGTGGTTTGGCTTATTTAACAAAAGCCTGTGCTTGCCTAAGTATAGTAGTTAGAAGACAGAACTTACTTGTAAAACTTAATTGTGGGCTCAACAGCCAGCATAACAAAAGGTGCAACCGTATAGCAAACGGCCAGCTGAGTGACAAGCCAGGTAACAATATCGTAGGCTACCTTGAGAGGCACTGGTGCGAGGAAGTAAGGTCTGCAATTGATTCTTATCTGCAAGTCAAGGAAAAGCAAACAGAAATGGATAGGAGTTAATTTCTTAGGCGAAGTCCCGCAGACACCCTCTGGTGTCTTCCATTACACTCTCATCAACATTAGTACTACAGAAAACTTAATACACCACTTAGAAAGCACTGTCAATAGGAAGGAAGACAGGGGTCTATTGATTGGCCTACCTAAAATCCCACAATCAAACAGTAGTAAACAAAGAAGAATGTCCCATTTTCCACTGTCACAGTCACCAGAGCAGACCGGTGATTTTGGACCAATCTTTGGACAGGATCTTTGAGGGAAGGACATCTTCATGACTGATCTCCCCTCTGTGTCTTTTCTGCTTAACAATCCTCATTTGCAAGGTGAAGTTACTTTAAATAAATAAGCACGTGTTTGTGTTTATCTGTGCAAACGTGCTTAGTTATCTATAGAGGTGGGTTTCTGTCTATGAAATGGGCCCTCATGCAAGAGAGGCAAAGTACATATGAGGGTGTCATGCTTAGCAACTGACTCGAGTCACAGGGACTAATGCTGGTCACTAGTTTCATTTGCCTTTCAAACTGACCTGGATATTCATCCACAGTAAAACCCAAAATCAATGGTGGTGCTTCCCTGCTCTGCCCAGCTGGCTGGTTCAGCCTGAAAGGCTGGCAGTGATAAATCTAACCATGGCAAAACATCTAATCTATTGAGTCCTTGGTAAATGTATCCAAGATCAGATTCATACACACGAACATAGGGGCTCAGGCAACTGCATCCCCACGGACAGAGTTAAAGATTGAGCTAATCCATGAACAGAGTTTTCCTCCTTTGAGAGCGACTCTGGGCTCAGAGCTGATTACAAGCCAGCATATAGGCAACATAGACTAGCTCAAGCCTGAACTCAAGCACAAGCTTGAATCCCAAGCTAATTTGACTGCATGGGCATAGCCAATAGCATTACCAACCCCATTCCTCCCCATGCAAACCCAACACTTTCTCAGAGATCCAGGGACAACACTGTGCAGCACATGCAGAGTCAGTGCTGGCTGCAACTGGTGGGGGGCACCTTGTAACTAGCATTAAAACAGAGCAAAGCTGCTGTGAATGCCTTGCTCCCTGCAAAGGCTTGTAAGGGGGACAGGGACAAGTCAGTCTTAGTACCTAACACTGGCCTGGGAAGAGAACAACATGAGGTACGTACTGCTCTGGCTGCGAGCGTGATAAGGATTCCAGTGAGGAATGTAAAATAATATCCAGGATAGATACCATGCCACAGGGCCGACAGGATAAATGTTAAAGCTGTAGGGTACCAGGGAACTCTGTCATAACAAACTCTGTAAAGAAGAAAACAAAATGAAAAAAAAAAGTGGCTGAATATGCCTGAGCAATGGTTACTGCATTTCAAATCCTTCTCCATGGCCTTACTCCACTTTCTTAAAGGCTTCATCTTACCTCAGTTACAGAACAGGGCATCCTCTCTTCGTTTACATGAGAGCCATTGGAAAGAGAAATGTGCTTTTATGCAGTGAATATTCAAAGAAGCCCTTTACAAAATGCTACCAATGCTAATAGAATTTAAATAAGCAAAAAGGAAAAGAGGTGGGCAAAATTCTCATTCACCTTTATAGTGACAGTTCTTCCCCATCTGGAATTGTGCTCGACTCTTCAATATTCTAATAGTAAATCAAGAGCAGAAAGACAAAGAGACGTCACCCCACTCCTCACTGGCAAATACAGGTATTTTTAAGGCATTGCTCTCTTACTTATGATGTGCACAACAGAGAATTCTTTTAGCTATTGCAAAGTTGTGAATTTCTGCTAACTTTTTTCAGTCCAAAATTCTACTCCAAAGATGTAGATGATGGTGTAAATGATACCAGTTCAAGAACACCCTGACAAGTCCATTTGGTTATCTGTGTTTTAACTGAAATGAGTCAAGATAACACATTTGTTCCCAGGAACATCATTGGAATCATAAAGGGTAGCACAAATTCATTTTAAGATGCATGCATTTAACAACAAAAATAATTTAGATAACCACTATAAATATGCCCTAAGCTTCAGACATCACAGTAAGTGACTTTACACTGAGTTTTAATCATGCCAAAAAAATGTAGTTATAAATAATAAACGCAATCTACATATTTTGAACTTAGCAGTTATATGAGCATTAATAGCCATGGTTCCAAATCGGTCCCTCCTGCTGTTTTGGGAGGTCTCTTCTCCCCATCCTAAACTGGGTCCCTCCAACCAGCGCTGCATAAGGACTCCAAACTGGAGGCTCTGGATGAAAATCCAGTCGTCCTTCCCTTTCTAACTGAGCTGGACAGCCCAGCTGCCCTAAAGCAGCAATACCATGGGAAAGACAAGAGAGGACCAACAGCCACTGAAACAGGATAGCCAGGATAATGGGGGGCAGTGGCAGCAGTGTGAAAGATGCCATCAGAATGCTATTACTTATTATGGAAAAGTTGAACGGTTCATTTATGGTCTTGCTGCTGATATATAAAATGTAGACAACTTCTATTTGCAGCAATAAAACTTTAAAGCACCAAATACCATTGTAGTGTACCAACTGCTATAGAGTCAGGAAGGGAAGAAAGAACAAGAGGCCAGGCACTCACTGGCCAGTGTTTTTCCAGGTTATCTAGAGTTTTTGGATCTCACAAGCAAATTACCATCTCATTACTCTTACCGTTTTAGCCAGGCAGCTGTCTGAATGTTCCAGTTTTCAAGGTACATTTTAAAACTTGTCGCAGTCTACAAGAGAAGAAATTCACATGGAATGATAGCTCTGTCACAGTGAAATAATACTTGCACTTCAAATTAGAGAAATGATACATGCAACATATTCATTTTAGTGAAGTTGACTATAGTCAACTGTAGTGAAGACTGTCAACCCAGCCCATAACTATAATAACGTGTTTTGGGAGGGACACTAATCAGACTGTGCTCACCACTAACACTTGGTGCTGCTGTAAGATCTCTTTGCTCTGTAAAATTTGTAAAAACAACCAAGATATTTGGTTATTTTTCACATTATGTGAAATCCAGAAAGCTTTCCCTCTTTTAAATGTTTGTCCGTCCCTGCAGCTCACAAACAGCTTCATTTTTGAAGGACCTACCCTGTCATCCATTGCACAGTCTGGACTTCCTTAGAGTGCTGTTAAGTGTTACAAAAACTAAAAGAAACATAATTATTTGGGGAAGGAAAAAGGATACTGGCAAGCATGGACAAAACGTGTTAGGACCAAATTTAGAAGGCAATTCTCAGCTCATTTGACACCTTGTGAAATTGAAATGGGCATTCAGATACTAGGAGCACGATCCTTTGCAGCATCAGTGCCCCTGCTCCTGGTTAACTTCCTCTCTGGCTGTTCCCTGTCCACCTTCCTCCTCCTCCTTTGCTTGGTGACAGAAACTTCTGAGGACTTCTTCACCAAGTGGGAATAAATAACTGGTGTCCACCCATTCAGTGGAAGCATGAGATTTTGCCACATGAACTGATGGCAAGAGCAAACTGTCAAGAAGGTGCCAGGGGAATAACCACATGTTCTTGCACTTCTGTGCATAGTCCTGAAGATCAGCACTGTCAGTCTCTGTGGCTAAGGAGTTAAAACAACTAGCAATTCCCAATGCAGTATTTCCACATTTTAATTGCATTACTGCACCAAAAGCAGCCAAAGAAAATACTATTTCTTTTCCAAATAATATTGTCACTCTCTTCTGGCCTCTTTAACGCTCTCCTGTTACATTACCAAGAAAGGTAGCAGTCTTTGGCTGTCAAAATACACTTGCTGCCAAGGTTTTCTTCAAGCCCTCCACATGTGTTTGGCTTCCTGTCACACTTCCAGGGCCTTTACAATTTCTGTCACATGTTATATTCACCTGAACATTATGGGTCAAAAACAGTTTGTAGCCAAATTCAGCACCCAGCTCAAGTTCTCAGTTCTTAAGCATTTTTACATGTGAAAGTGTCTGCCTAAAAGGTACTGCATAATAGCACTTAAACTGAACTCCCAGGATCATGGATAGTGTACAAAGGGACAGGCCATGGCTTGTAGGAAATAATAGTCTTGTTATTATTTTACACACAGACAAATCCATGGAGAGCACATTTTTCTCCTGCTCACTCAAGTGCTCTCCAGGATATGATCAGCAAATCAGGAAAACTCTAGTACATCACCACACCTGACAGGGCTTTAAAGGATGGTTTGGCCCCTCTGTTTTAAGCATCTGGAAACAATTTGACCATCATGATACCAGTTTCCCTTATGAGCAGTAAAGGAACAAGGTTTCATGGGGCCTAATGTTTAGTGGGAAGAGAGGAGCAGAGGATCCTGCCTTCCTTTGCTTGGCTTGAGTAAGGAGAACTGCTTGCATCTAACTTTCGGGAATTGTCCCTGATGGCTTGGCCAGGAACTGTCTCCTGCCTGGAAACTGAATAAGGTCTTGATTCAAGATCTCAGGATGAGATCTGAGGCGCTGCCTTTCTCATCGAGTATAAAGCATTTACTGCTGTGTATTCTGTACCGCTCGAGGAGGGACATGTACTGAGGATTAAAGAAGAAATCAGAAAATGGATGTTAACAAAGAGAGAGTGTATAATGATTCTCCCAGCTTTTGCATCTTCCAGTATTTTTCAGCACTGACTTAGAGCAGCTCCTGCATTCTAGAGAACTACCAGAACGTATTTGTTTAGTCACAGATCATTCATCAATGCAGCAGTCAACTTTTTTTTTCCATTTGTTTTTCCCTTTGAAAGCATAACTACAAAATTACAGAGGGAAGTTCCCCCTATTTCTGCTGAAAAGAAGTCTTTAGAAAGAGCAATCCTAGATTATAAACATTTTCACATCCCATTGGCGTTCCGAAAATATTCTTGGGGAAAAAAACAACTGAATCGTCCATCTTTTACATTAAAGAAACAAACATAAACAGTTTACAAAAGACTAATGGATGTTAAAAGCATGTTGCAGTCACAAGGAACATGTGACAGATGTTTGGAGAAACCATGTGGTTTGCTGGATAAAGCTCTAATCAGCAGCCAACTAAACTCCACGTGGCTCTGTCAATTCCCATCCAGGCTGCCCATTTTGTACTGTTACTTCTTCCTCTGCCTTGCTTTGCTGCACCTGGGACAGGCACTCTAGTCATGGGCAGTCAGGAACTCAGCTTTTCCATATGTTTATGCAATTCTTGCCCTCGATGGCCTCTATCCCACCCCTGCAGCAGGACAAAAATGCCCTGTTAGAAGTAAATAGACACACAGATAGTGAAGAACCAAGGCTACAAGCAATTTATTGACCGGGTGACCTCAACTACAATCTATGATAATTGACTGCTCATTTATTAAACATCTGATTAATCATTTATTAGCCTTCTATAAACTATTCACGAAGGCAACCTGAATAGAGAGTGTGGTCAAGGCAGTGTGACAGATGCTATTATCTGCCCAGCAGGTAAAACACAAAACCACTCCAAGTTACAGAGAGGCAGCTCCATGGCACACACTTATCTCTCCTTGCAGCAAAGCTTCTCCTCATTATCATGCCCATTTTTCTACACTTACACCACCACTGTCACTCCTTTAACTCACCTCAATGTTCCAGATATTTAAGTTGGATAGCAGGTCCCAACGGAAAATGCCTTTCTCATCCACTCCACTGAATCCATAACCAGCTGCATTGTTGATTGCATCTGCTGCAATATCAAAGCAAAGCTGGTCAAATCCAACTGCTGGAGGAACCCTATTTTCTTACAACTCTGAGGGCACTAAACAGACATCCAAACCGTTATTAACGTCCTTGCTTTCAAAGAGAGGTTTCGCATTGGCAAAGGGGCATTGCTGTAAGGCAGCCCGACAAAGTCATTTCCCCAAGTAAAAAACAAATAAATAAATAAATAAAAAAAAAAACCCACTTCTCTGTGGGCAGAAGAAATAGATAATAAAATAACAGTGATAGGAAGTATTTTTTCTTATCTTTTCCCATTATCATCTATTTGATACAGATGTGTAAGAGTTGCCATAAAATGAATTAGCATTTTCCTGAAAAGGGCGCCTACAATATTTTCTAGAACTCAGAAATACTGTAGTGTCTCAAACACAAATTTACCATTTCTGTTAAGACTTCCAGCATAGCTGTTCTAAGTAAGATTTTTATTCATGCTTTCACAGGCAGAACCCTTCGCTAATCTTGTTGCTCGGTGCCTTGCTAAAGTACCTGGACATCTCTGCAAATCAAATATTGAGTAGCCTCCATGACAGACTTAACTGCTGGAAGTGCAAACAAAAACTTGGGTAACAGGAGGCCTTTGGGCATGCTGAGGTCCCTGCCTTGTTCTGCTGCAATGAAGCACAGGACACCACTGCTGGCTAAAGCTCCTGCTCTTTCCCAGCGTGCAGGCTGGCTGCTTTCCTTCTCAGCCTTGCCTGGGAGCCATTTGATCCCTGGGTCTGGCCTGTGTAGATCCTGCTTTCCGTGTGCCCTGCCAGATATCCTCTCTCTACATACTAAGAAAACAGGAGGGATTCATTATCTCTGGGTCACTAAATGCAGCAAACGCTAATGATCCTGGAAAAAATAAAAGGAAAAAAGAAAGAAAACAAGAATATAGGTCAGGCTTTTCCATCTAAATCATTTAGAAAGCAAAAGCGTGATCAAGCTAAGCTTGAAAAAAATTCAGTATTTCTTTCTTGAGAAAGAAAATGACTTTGCTTTACTCCTATGAATACAGGCACTAAGAAAAGAGTATAACCTAAAAGTTAAGGTAATAACACTTAAAAAAAAAAAAAAAAGCCCTCCCTAACCTGAAACTTTCCCTTTATTTCCCACTTTACTAAAAAGCTAGATTTCTAGATTGCATTGAGGGAAAACAAAGGTTTCCAAGTCCTAATTCTCTCCTTGTTTAAAAACAACCCTGTATGATATTGTATTTATCTTACAGCCCACTAGTGTCTCGCGGGGGGATCTGTAACGAGCTGCTCGGTCCGTGCACCCCTGCCCCTCTGCAGAGAGCAGAGCCGCTGACAGCTACCGCCGCAGAGCAGAGGGTCCCCTGCGTTTGCTCCGTCTTGCTGCAGGGTAACATGGGGCCATTTGGTGCCTTGCTGCCAAAAGCAAGAAAATCAGAATTCCAGAGGCAAAAGTTTATGGCAGACCTGCGAGCCGCAGTCCGCAAGCTGCTGCCTGCAGGACGTGTTTTGGAGCACGGAAGAATCTTTTAGCCTGCGACTGCCTGCAGAAAACCCAACCTCCTCCGAGCCCGGCAGGCTTCCCCCGTGGAAAACCCAACCTCGTCCGAGCCCGGCAGGCTTCCCCTGCTGACTTTGGCAGCTCTGGCCCCTCGCTTTCCCTCCGCAGGGGTCCCTGGCACGGGCGGCCCTTCCGAATCGTTTTCATCAGCGGTGCTGAGCTGAGTTTGTGGCTAAGCTCGCCCCATGGCTGCGAGTGCAGGGGTGGGGCAGCAGGATTTTCAGCCTTTCCATGGATGTGGAGGCGTTGGGAGCACAATAGCGTGTCTGTCTGCCCCTTTGAGAGAACACGAAGCGCTTCTGCGCGGGGTCAGCGGGCACTGGTACAGTGCCCTGCGCCATGCAGCACGCAGCCGGGCGGCAAAGGCCGGGAGCTGCTCCGTGCCCTGCGTCGGCAATGGGAATAACAGAGGCCTCACCCACCACCAGGAAGCAAGGCTTGCTTTGCCCCAAACCCCTTCATTTATAAGATGTTTCTACAGTCTCCAAGGCTTAGTCGCGCCACAAATCCAAATGTGGTTTCCCTCTTTAATAATGTGCTTTTAGTTAACCTAGAAAGCCAGAAAAAATGCAAGCAACAGCTCAATATTGATTCCCACAAAAATAAGTTTCTGAGCAAATAATTCTTTCTCCCAGTGCTGTTCCTTGCCCACACATGCCACTCCTGTCTTTTTTCCTCAGTCTGTCATCTTTATTCCCTATAGTTCAATCACAGCCTCACAATGAATTTTCCTGGATCCTCCCACCCCATCTGTATCACACTTTTCTTTTTCAAGTGTACGTATCTCTGTCCAGCAGGCTTTGAGGATCTCTTCTACACACAAAATCTTGCAATACTAGAAAAATATCCTCTCAATTTTCAGCCTAACCTAGAAGGGTTTAATTCCTCACAGGCTGATGGAAAGGTGACTTTTAAAAGACAGAAAGCAAGCAGAAAGTGTTTACTGTGGCCCAGAGTCTAGCTGGGCTCCAATACTAAAGCCAAAGACATTTGCTGCTCTTCATTATGATCTTCTTTCTTTCTTCTTTTTCCTGGGGCAAGGGCTCTGGGTCCTCCCCACCACCTCTGTTATTCCCCACCTTCCCTGTTGTTCTCCAGCCCTGTCTTTTGATTGCTTAAAGCTTGTGCGTGTGCAGGACCACACTGTGCCAAGATAAAACCTAACTTCATCCCTGAGCAACTGCACAGCTCCTTGGTGTACATGTGTGGGCCAAAGTCTTCCTACAGTAAGAGAGGGGTCTGCTCACAGCTATTATATATGTATAATCCTGAGCCAGGACTACCTCTCAATCATACTGACAGAAGTGGCAGATTATGGAAAAAGGACATTATGGAAAAAGGACAGAAATCAAGGCTTAAAGGAAACAAACTTTTCCCTTTATTTCCCAAAAATACCTGTAAAAACAACTTCCTCCTAAGTAAGAGGAAATCGGTATATCGGCTGAGAATCTGAAAAGCACATTAAGTTGCAGGAAACAGCAATCCCAAACTAAGAGAAAAACTTGTGCAAACCTTTAAGGACTCCTCGCATCAGTAGGTTTCACTGCCTACAGGAACATGCATGTGTTTCTCTTAAGAATTATAGACCTAGGGCCTATTTATTACTCTTCATTACTCTCTCAGATCCCTGCTCCCATATTTATGAACTGTTATTACTGACAAAAATAATCAAACCAATCAGACTTACCTAACGTCCATGCAAAGTAATACTTGGGCTTTGCTGCCTGTGTGACAACATACAGGTAACCAAGTCGTGACAAGAAGGATGTTTTCTCAAGAAATTCATTATCAATAATATATGCCATAGGGAAATTCTTGGTAAGCGTCAAGAACAAAACAAGAGATAAAAGTGTGATACACAGCTTGTACATCACTGCTCCCTAAAAAGCACAAAGGACAATGAAACATTCATTACAAGCATTTGCTTAAGGGGAAAAAAAAAACAAGAGTGAGAAAAGTAGTGCTTGCCACATATGAAAAGAATGTGATTCAAGAGCCAATGCAGTTAGCAACAACAAAGGGCATGATAATTAATTAAGAGGAGGTGACATGATAATTGACAAAACAACGGCCAAAGACTGAGTAATGCGGCTTACTGAGCTACCTGTCCATGGGTATATATGCGAAATAGAAGTCAAAGGTGGCCATGAATTTCATCATACTCCTATAGCAGTTGCTGGAAGTTCTTAAATGGGGGCAGGAGGGGAAACACCCATCAACAGAAAGGAGAAAACTTTCCTATGCCCATTGTCATTCTCCTGGAACAAAAGATTGGATTTTTCCTGGAAGCCAAAAGGACTAATGTTAAAGACAAGAATAGTTCCTACTATCCAGCTATCATCCAGATGTCTTGCTAAAAATAATTTATCAGCAAAGTACACATCTTATATATGCATCTTACCTATATGATTGGAAAGAATGCATGTTATCTGCTAGGCCATAATGCTTTCTGCTATTGCTCCCTAGCTTTTTATATTATAAAATTACTGACAGAATCATTCCAGAACTTGTGAGCTGGATTTCAAGTTTGCACTAGAAGCAAATATTCCTTGATAATACATTCCTTCATAATACAAGGAGGTAAATCTGCTGCTGAGATTCCAAATAAGAACTGAATTTAAAAGTGCAAGTATATTATTTAAACCGCAATGCATTTTTTGATCCAGGTACTTGCTTTGAATTTACTTCATATTCAGAAAGAAGTTTAAGGTGTAATTACTTTTACATTGATTACAATGCAAAATCTAATATTCTCGGCAGATTTGCATGTAATATAATATGGGCAGATAATATGGCAATATAATATGAGTGTGGCCCCACTCATAAATCAGAAGCAAGACCACTGGAGTCAACGGAAAAACAACCATGTAAGACAGTAATCAGTGTTGTGTAGGCACTTACTCCACTTGAATGAAGGCATATTGCACTTGCTTAGGGAGCTACACATTCAGTGTCACCTTAAGGGACAGAAATCTGGTTCTCATGTCATCCTGTCATACAAGGAGGTTATTTATAAGGTGGTCTTCAGGTAACATTCAACTACTTCTTCCCCACTCCAAAAAATGAAAAAATAGCATTACACTCATCCTTTTCTATCTTGTAAATGAAAAATGACCTCTGGGTCATGTTTAAATGTGGCAGTCTCATGGAAAGCATCTGGAAGAGCTACAGTTTCTGATCTGCCATGACTCCTGTAGTCCTGGTACCTCCTGAACTGCAGGCACCATTCAGCTTTTCTTCCTGATAAGATGCCCAACTTTCCTATTTAGCCTAGAGCTGTGCTGCAATTCATCATTATTGGAATCTGCAGAGTATCCCCCTTCCTCAAAAGAAGACACCCATTAACAAATGACCTGTTTTGCAAGTCAAACATATGCTGGGAATTCAAGAGGAAGACACTTGTCCCTTCACCCTTGAGTCTGGGATAAAAACAGCAGCCATTTCACAGAGAAAAAAAAACCCAAAAAAACCAGTAACATTTACTGGGAAGATAATTCAAAAATGGCTTTTCTTCTTATAACTATGAGAATCATGTACAAAGCTGTACTCTCCTGCCCTTTGGAATAAATCTTTATCAATTTAAGACTTACAGTTGGAGAAGGATCAGGAAGTCTGTCATAACCCTTCTGCTTCCAGTTCACTTCTAAGAGCTTCATGTGCACGTGCCTCCCTTCAATGAAGGCTATATAATCCTTGTAATTGCTGCAAGGCCCAGCTATGATGCTCATAAAATTGAGGAGATAGCTTAAGTATTCCAGTAAAGAAGGTCTCGTCCTGTGAAAAACATCCATGCAGAATAGAATTAAAAAGCAAGGGCAAACATAGCAAAGACTTCCATGAGTGTCATACTGTGTTTCAGTCCTCACCTCTCTCTTCCCTCCCAGCTGAATGCTCAGTTCATCTCTTTTTGGAGAAGATGATGCAAAGCTCCTCTTAAAATCCCACTAATGACTGGCTAGTGCCAGACCAGACAAGTGTACAGTAGAAGCATTTCAATGACAGGTAAACAAAATGCTACCGATTCAAAAAGTTGCAGTTTTACTATTGGATAAAATCCTCATAAGCTTGAGTATATTCTCTCAAATAAACTGATCAGTAACGTTGGGACAAGCCAATGGTCAGCAGCTGGTAACTGGTTTTGGACATTTGTCCAGAATGGCACGGACCAGTAACAGCTGGAAGACCACAAGCTGTGCAATGCCAGCCTGACCGAGCTGTGCAATGAATGTTTTGCATTTTTATGCAAACTACAGGGCAGGAAGGCTTTAAGACAATGACTGTCAGGCCTGTGAGAAACTCTCACCCACCTCTTCTCAAAGCAGCTGCCTGTACAGCTCAACCTTTCTAAAAATGGGAAGTGTGACCGTAGAAGTATGTGAGCTGCCATTCTGTCCTACCGTGCAAATAAAGGAAGTAATTGCCTGTATTGTAACATGAACAGGAAAAGGAAGCAAGAGGAAAAGAAACACGTAAATCAAAAGATAGCTGAAGATGAAAGTCGGAGAAAGCAATCTTGTTCATTATTTCCATTTTGCTAGTGCATATCCTGCAGGCTCCTTTGGGGCTTTCACTGTCAGATGTTAAATGAAGATGATTCACTGTCAGTACTACACATCAGCAGAGTTAAGGAGAAAGAGGCAGAGGCTCCTCACTGCTTGCACAGTTTCTAAAGTGCTGGTTTCTAAAGTGCTGGGCTGGCTGTTATTTATGTGCCAGAAGATGCCACCATTTGGATTCTGCATTCAGATGCACAATGCTTTCCATGACCTTGCTGATGGTCACTCATCAAAGTCAATGAGCACATCCCATTTGGAAAGAAAACCTAGGGTATTGTGTTTAAAGATTGTACTGCCCAAGATACAGACAGATATGCATAAATTAAAACGCACCTAAAATTAAATCACACTAAACAACAGATTTTTTGGAGAAAATCTAAGCAACAGTTAAACACTTGCTGTTGCCTACTTTTATTCTGAAGTGAATTAGTTTGGATAAACAGTTGGCTTAGCCAGGGATTTTTTGCATTCACTCTGCTGGTTATTGCAGATGTTAGTTTCTGAATGGCATGTTCTCTGGTGAAACCACTGGATAGAAAGATGCAGCAAGTGGCAAACAATTTGGGGGAAGGATCATCTTTTTGTTTTTCAAAGTCAGGTCCTTGATTTGGGCTTCTGAGCTCTACAGTATGATTAAAAAAATAAAGTCATTAGTTTCAAATCAGATTCTGCACATGGGTGGGCGGGGAGACATGAGCA
>JAVCKT010038265.1:0-12414 GCA_032273925.1 Rhynchotus rufescens
CTGACCATCTCTCAACTGCTTTCTGTGAGAAAAAAAATGAAATTGGGAGAAAAATACAGTTAGCTTCTTGCAGTAGCTACTCGGGTTCATTGTTTATGTGACCTACCAGCTAGAAGGATGCGATGGGAATGTTCTTCTTTGTGCTAACTGCCCTAGATACATGCACTTAGCCTAGCAGGGGAGCCCAGGGTTTTAGCAAAGGTCAAATTATATCCTAATTGCACCGGCATCATTTTACCATCTCTGCACGAGTCTGTCAGGTTTGTGCATGAGCAACCAAGAAGATCTTAATGTACTTAGGAGAATGAAGCAAGAAGTAGGACCAGGCAAGAGTTGGCCACAGTGGGAGAGCATCAAATCCTTTCAGGGTTGATCATGTACCTTCCTAGAACACGAGTTAGAGGCCAAGAACTCCTGTCTGCATATGCAAGAGAAACTCAGCAAGGCTTCCCCCACTAAGAGGATTTTTCACAGAAAGGAAGAAAAATAAAAAAGGAAGGTTAAAAAAAGGCATCCCTCCAACAAGTGCAATTAATACACCTGCTCTGCAGCTTTCCATTACATTCTCCTCAGCACCAACCAGCTCCAGTTGTCAGCATGTGTCTGAAATGACCCGTTCTGTGACGCCAGCAGCCCAGCTTGTACAGTAAAGCAAAGGATAAGATTTCAGGAGAGGCTGAAGCCCACCGTTAAGGGACTCAGTCCTGATAAATTGCCTGTCAGCTACAGCTGAGGTACAATGTTGGCTGCCCTTTTCTTGATGAGTAATAGCCTGACTTTACAGAGCACAGAGGTACCTGACTTCCATGGAAGCCAAAGTTTAGTTCTCATGTGATATGTAGCATCCAGTTCATTGTGGGAAGTAGTAGTTGTGATAAAATAAAAGTGATAAGAGTACTCAGAAGCATAATGTCACTTTTGCTTCTGTATACTCTCTGCTCTGCAAGGGCACAGGCTAAAATGCAATAGTAATTTCTCAGTCACTCTTAGTAAAATTGCAAATTCATGAACAAATATGCGCACAGAAAGGCAATTTCTGCTTCAAAATGCCAGGATCAAAGTACAGAAATAGATAAAAAGGAATTTTTATCATCCTAAATGTATTCAGTAGAGAATCTAAGACCCAGAGAAGCTAAATAACTTGTCCAAGATCATGAAAAGGGGTTGGAAATGGATCTAGGATGTAAACCCACATGCTATTTGAGCCTATTCAGTATCCTGACCATGCTTCCTCTCTCATATGGTACCTCATTAATAAGGGTTGGGTGTATACCTCATAATACCATTTATTGCATACATACATTTTCCAGCAAATGAATTCAAGCTCCTCATGAGATTTTGACTTCTATGTTTAATGGGCAGGCTCGTTCTGGAGCTAACAGGTGTGCTACAAGGGAACACAGAGCACATTCTCAGTTCACATAATGTACTCTGCAAATCAAATTAATGGAGACCTAAGCCAGAAAGCAAGCACTGAACCATCCAGCTCCTTTTCATCTCAGACTCGAATGACTAGTGCTGTGCCTTTCCAACCAACACCTGATGCAGACAGTCCATCCAGACCCCTTGTTAGCTCAGAACACAGTTCTGCGATAGCAACTGAAAGGAAAAATGTCTTCATCTTTTACTCACTCCCTCCAAGTCATCTCGACATCATTACTTTGTGCAGAAAAGCTAGCCTGACAGTGTCAGATTCAAGATTCCTCTTAAATCTAACCTGGTTGAGCTACCTCTTTTCAGAGCGATTCTCCTTTCTCAAAATCATTGTTAACGAGAATGGCTGCAATGGAAATATCTCCTTTGACTCACTTTTCCATGAAAAATATGTGGCCAAAGAAAATGTGAAGGCTCCAAAATGTTCATACAACAAACTTCTGATGAGACTGAGATGAGGATCCCTACAGGACAGCTTATAATTAGCCCGGGTAACAGGACCTCTGCTAGAGTCCTTGGGAATTGTTCTACAGCCAGATTTCTTCTACTCGCAGTATATTTTTCCTGATGGCCAGCCAAAAGTCTGCCCCCTTACTTCTTTTTGTTAAATATGCCTGTATCTTCTTGTGCCACTCAATGCCTCTTCCCCTGAGAGTATTTACCCCCAAGAATGTATAGTTTACTTGTTATTACAACTTTTCTCACAGATTCAACCATGACAGTGGTTAAGAGGAGGTAGGACAGGAAGGTAAAGCTTATCACAGAGATTTTAAGCAGGATTTGTCCTCTTGCTGAAGGGTACCTTCTATCCAAACAGTACAAACCTGTCTGACGCAGCAGACTTTCTTTGCAGTAGACCCAATAGGTCAAACCAGTGTCTCCTGAAACCTGGGACCATGCCCTGTTTCATAGGCTGAGTGTATCCACACTAAGAGGATCTGTGTAGGGCTGAGCCTTTCCTTTTCCTCCTTCAAAATAAGTTACAGATAAGCGGATAAAGTCTCCTATTTTAAGACATAGGTCATTATACTTGGAGCTGCTCCAGTTCCTCTGCTGTGACAAACTCAGCTTAGATTAGCCTCTGTGCACACACAACAAAAAATCAGATTGTTAAAAATGAAAAAGATAAAACACCCATTTGGTGAGGTTCAGAATTTCTTCCTACACTGCGGTGAGCTGTTCCTTTTATGTATATATATTTATACACACACACACATATATATTTACATTCTTCTTTTCATTCAACCATTCCACAGCCATGCAGGGAGACCAATCATAAGAAAATCATGCCACAGGCGTACAGTAAATACACATAGCAACTTGTTTGCAATATCAGCCTTGTTGCACCTTCCCAAGATGGTATCATCCCACGTTGCACAGTTACACTTATCCAAATTATAGTTGTCTAAATTATACTGCTGGTCCCAGCTAGCTTACAGATTCCTTGAGGCTGGAATGAACATCTTTAGATTTGTACAAATGCCAGGAGGTTTTTTCATATTCAGCAAACTGTCTCCCTCAGGCAGATGTCTGAATATGGCTCTTTAACCATGAAGAGCAACTCTCAACGTTGTGTCCTTGGGGGTGGACACTATAGCCTGGTCCAATGGTCAGTCACATCAGCAGATACTTGAGCTTAGACAGACTTGTCAGATTCACTCCACCAGGCTGGTCTTTTCTCTCACTTATTTTCACCGAGGGGCCACTAGACAAGGATAACACATAGCTGGGCTTGCAAAATGAACTGGATCCACTAACTGCCAGTCTCTCAGGCATTGAAACCCTCATTCAAGGAAAGCATTTCTCAACCTTTTATTTTATTTTTTTCCTGACTCCATTAGAAAGCTGCAATCACTTTTTCCCTGCCTTTAGCAACTCATTCTGGCTTCTGCTCCTTCCACGGTAAGTTGCAGTATATTTTGGCAAACCCTAGTAATAGGAACAAAACCACACTTTGTGATCTGGGAAGGGGTTAAGCTTATGATTTACTCTGAAGACTGCTACAGAGAAGTTCTCTCCAGGTGGGTTAAGAAAGACTTTGAGCAGTGTTCTTCACATAAGGAGTGAAGCCAGTATTTGTGTACGTAACAGAACAACACCAATCCAGATAACCAATCCATATGGTTAAATAACCTGAGACACTAGGCACCAAGGAGAGATTTGTGAAGGAGATGGCAACCTCCTTCCTGAGTTTTTGGAACAGCTAAATGAAAAGAGTTTCTCAATTGCCTCCATGGGTACACAAAAAATAGTTATTTGCTTCCCAGACTTCAAAGAGGAACGCAGTTGGTTTTGGCTGAATTGTCCTGTCTGCTAGTCTAGGAACCTGATGAAGTGCAAAACCAGCCAGCCTGGGACAAGAGCAGCGCCAGCAACCAGGTGGGCCAGGCCCAGGGCCACCATCTACCAAGGTGGGCTAGGTGCTCAACAGAAATCACTTCTCGCGGGCTGTCCAGTCACCTTCTAAGCTCTATACCCATAGAAGAACTCACACAAGGTACCTTGGTGTAACCAGACTACTTTCCTCACTGCCTGCAGGCTCTCTATGAAGTTGAAAGCCATGCTCACCTCTCCTCACTCTCCTCTGCCTCAGTTCACACATGCATCCTGTTAAAAGTCCATCTAATCGCTGCTGCCTGCAAGAGATTCCCAGCAGCCACAGTGAGGGAGCTGCTGCAGCTGTGCTCTGGGAAGATCACATGGAGCTTCACTGCTCCAAGGACTGTGAGAAGATGAGCATTTCCCATGGATCTGTAACTATTCTATGTCCGCACCCAGCTGGAGCCCAGAACAGCACAAAGAAAACAGGAACCAATATATTTATTGTTTTAACCCTTCACCTCTCAGGAAAAAAAAAAAAAAAGAAAGAAAGAAAAAAAGAAAAAGAAAAAGAAAAAAAAAAGAAAAAATGAGTTGCGTGTGATTTGAGGTGAAGTTTGAGCAAAGGCTAAAGGGATGCAATGTGGGAAGAAGAGTGGAAGACTCGCTCATCGAGACAAGAGATCCACACAGAACTAGTGACATTCAGAGGCTACAGGATGTGTGAAAAGCAAGAAGGTGCCTGCAGGCCTAAGGAAGAGAAATTGCCTCCAAATGTTGTACTCAGCTGCAGGCCACTGGAGCTGCAAATAACAGCAGCCTCAATGTACCATAAAGGGGAGTTTGAGTGTCCAGATTGAATAAAAATGCAGATTCACACTAGGTAACTCCTTTCATTTAAGCATCTCAGCTGATACACACATACTGTTTTTTCCTCTCTAGTTTCTTCTACTATCTCCCTCTCCATTGGTTGCAACCAATGCAGAAAAGTGACAATATCCAAAGTTCCGCAGCAAGTTCTCTTCAACAAGCTGAAGAGGAAGCCTAGACTGCAAGTCATAGACCTTTGACCACTATCCTTCATACCAAGGCTGACTCAGGACCCATGTCTCTTGCTCAGTAAACCCTGATGTAACCAAGAGGTAGTACACCTGGAGTACTCTGGAGTACTCCATCCTCTAGTACCACAGTGCTAGCTACTGATGGAAATTCAACAAAAATATATATATTTTTCTTTCTTCTTAAGCAAGATGTCACTCTGATGTGTTCTGATGACCAGTCAAGCAGAGCAGGAAAGGTTTTCACAGTTTCACATGCAGAAGAGAGGCCTAGTGGAATATCTCCCATTTTGTCTTCCAACACATACCTGCCTGCTCCAAACAAAAACGGTAAGCTCCCATGATAGACAAAGACTATAGGACTGCAGAGCAGGCTTCTCCTGCTTCCCTTGCTGACTAAACTGCTGGATGTCCAGCAGGATAGACCTGGGGGCTACCTGAATGATGCTTCCCTGGGAGACATGCAGGTTCACCAGAAATAGGCTGGGAACATCAGAAACACACTCCTCTTCTGGAGCTCATCTCCATCTTCCTAAATGCAGCCTTCTCTTAACAAAGAGCCTCTTAATTCCAGGCACTTTGCTCAGCCCATGAGAGACACTGACATACTAAGCATTTTCTCCATAGAATTGCCTACCATCATAAATGTAATTCAGGAACAGAAAGAGCACTCCAACACTATCCCTTGCAAATCCAGCCACTTGAACCTGTAGTTTGGTGACAAATGATGCAATATCACATCTTTGGCAGAGGAACAAGTGATGTTGCAGATACAGAGGGTCATCACTGGAATGCAAATGTGGGCAGAAGAAAGTCTAAGGAGAAAAAAAGAACTCTGCAGGCACGAACATGGTATCTTTCTGATAGAAAAGAAAAACATGAAGGAGGATGCCAACTGTTTGGATAGCTGTTCTCAGTTTAATGTTTCTTCCAGAGTAAATATACTCTCCTAAAGAAACAAGGTTATAATAAGGTCTGTAAAAGTTTGCCCCTCAAAGCACTAGAAAAACCCAAGTACCAAGTTCTGAAGCAGAAAGGCAAGTATGCAAAAAGTTGCTTGAGGGCTACAATGTACTAAAACCTGACCGAAGCAGAATCACCCCACACAGCCAGGGAAAAGTCACCACAAGAAGAGCCAACAACAATGACTGAGGTGATGTCTCAGTCTAAGACACAGACCTGGAGAAAAGCTTGGACAGAAGTTACTTGTATTGTACAGTCCTGTTTCAGTGTGCTCCATGGGACAGTTGGCAATCCACAGCTGGACCAAACTGGCAAATATCCACTGACTTTTTTGTTTTTACAGTCTTGCCCATTTGCACTGGCCAGCCAAGGGCCTGGCCACTGGGACCCACAGGTATTTATAGCTATACAGGGTCTGCCCTTTTATTGCCTATAACAATGGTTAAGCTCAGAATCTGAATTCTCTCCTGGAACCTGCTGGCAGCAAACAATTTAACTGGTAAAAGCTAATCCCTCTTAATAATACAACCTTTTTGGTCTGTACTTTGCTAGTTTTAATGAGCCCGCCTGCAAGGGTTGATTGATTTACTTGCCTTGTGCTCTTAGATGAAAATATGTTATAATAAAGTTGTTAAAGAAGCTTGCATTGAACCACCATCTTTGGGACGTCAGCCCATTATTACTAGACTCTTATATTTATTTTTTCCTTCATTTCACATCTAGAAATTGAAGACTGACACCACCATCTCTCTCTTCTCTTCCCCCCATCCCTGAAGTGGTTCCTTTGGCAGGAAACGGGCATGAGCAAATGGAACTGCAAGCCAGAGAATCTGGGTTTCTGTGAAAGCAAAGGCAGAGCGTGTGACTCACCAAACCGCTTGGACTGGGCTGAGCACACCAAGGGCAACCTTCCAAATCCACTCTCTGCCCACTTTCAAAGCCCTTGTGGGCAAAGTGAGTGGATGGTGACTATGCACAAAGTTCAGGCAGATGACACACACCTCATGACAGAGGGAAAGTTATGATTTTATTTATCTAGAAGCACTAATTTCCCCTCCTCCTCCTAATCATTATAATAGGACATCATGCTTCGAGGGCAATAAAGGGACTTTATTCACGTTATTACATAATATCATCATACAGCCAAGGATGAAGAATCATTTCAAAAAGAGCCAACAACCATTGCTGAGGTGCAAACCCAGACAGGAGAGTGGACAGAAATCCCCCAAGTTTTGCAAGGTCCCCTGGAAGCCAAGGGACAGCAAATTCCAGCCTTACTCTGTTTCACTGCGCTCCCAGATGCAGCTATCTGCTGGGGACTTCTTGCTACACATCTCAGCAAAATCCTCACGTGAAACAGGGTGGCCTACCCAAGAAGTCACAGGACTGCACTGCCCCACTGCCACGATGTTTCTTTCATGGAGCCAATAAGTGCAGGCGCTGATTTCTACCGTACTGAGCCTTGAGATAATCTTGCTATCAAAGATATGTTACATTCAGATTACAAACTCCTCTGGGCATACACTGCATTTTTGCTGATCTCTGGGCAATTCCTGTCTTAGTAAAAACCTCATCTACAGCTACAGTCCTTAGACATTATAACAATTTATAAAAATAACCTTAGCTTCAGATTTCAGCACTTGTTAAGCTACTTTCAATGCAGCTATCCAGTTATTTTCCTTTTTATTTTCTCCTCTGTCCTTACTATCACCAAAACACCCTCCATAACTCTGTGAAAAATATGTGTAAAGCTACACAGTCCTTTTCTAGGGACATTCTTCTCATCTTCCAACCTGACCCAATGCAAGGCAGCCTACCACAAAATATCTTCCCCCTGGCAAAAGAGTGCACCGTATGCTATAATATCAAGAGGAATCAGGTTGGGAGAACTGTCTACAGTGGCAGAAGCTCAAGAGCAAATGCAGACATGCACACTCTACTTGGCCAGGCTCAGCATGCTTTTTGGTTCAGATGTTCTCTTTGAATAAAGCAGTCAAGGTCTTAACTCCTCCTCTGCTACCATGTAATCATTTTTCTGACCCTAACTAACATAATATTTTAATGAGACCCTCTCAGCCCTGATTAAGTCTGCAGACATATTTATGGACCCTTCATGAAGGGAAGGAAATGATGAGAATGAGTCATGACAGGTGATGGAATGATTCAGCCATTCATCCGCCTGCTTTCCATAAACTCTATCACTTTTGACTGCAATTAATTGCCCATACAAAAATAATGGGCTGTTAAATTCCAGAACATTTCTCCAAGTCACGGCCTCAAACTTTTAAAGAAGCTATTTTCAGTAAATGGATTTAAAGTGTTTGAAAATTGGAAAAAGCATGCTTGTATTTTTAAGTCCAAAACTAAGACTGAAGTACTGCTGTTTAATTAATTTATTAGATATTAGCTTTATGGATTCCTAAGCCAACCCACCTCAGAGCAAGCAAAGAAACAGAGAGCCACACAGTAATCTGTTACCAATGTGGACAGCCTATGTTCATTACCAGGCTTAACCACCACACTTGTTAATAGCTGGAAAAGCTATAATTGAGTTCATTTCTGTGCTTTGAGGTGTGTTTTCATGCTAATAACCATGACAAGCACAGAAATAATCCTGGAAATTAAAATCTTGCTGCAGAAATGTAGTGAGATATAACTAGGCTCACACATTAAGGGCAAAGTCATCAACAAGGAGGAAACATTTTATGGTCTATTTTGAGATGAATATTTTGGAGGTAGCCTTTTCTGATCCAAGATATGATTCTGCATGCATCCTACAAAAACATAAGCATACTTAATTTTAAAATTTTCTTGATTGGTGATTGAGAGACAGTGAATGACCAAGTCAATTGTGAGTACTGGACAAACCTTTCTCTAAGGTTATCTTTCAACTTGTCTCAGGGCAGGGCTTAATTCTCACAGGTGTTTCTTTGGGAAACGCTTTCCCCTTCAGCAGTGGCTTCCCCTTGAAGAATTCAGCACGAATGTCTCATCACTGTCCACCTCATACACCACTGACATCACTATTTTAGGTCAGATTCCGAGATTTTCTGCTGACTCCACTGGAAGCAGAGGCAAAGCCTACCTGCATCAGTGCTTTATATCCATTCTGTAGGACACATCCTGCTATAAGTCTGATCCATCCTCCCTTGCAAGTAGTTTTCAAAGCACACTTGAAATTCCTTTAATCTTACTCTGTTCTGTAATAAAATCCACACTGTGCTTCTCTGCCTCTGTCTGAGCAGCAGCTTTACCAACAGAATTCATATTAGCCTCCCCCAACACTTCTAACTGAATTTATGCTTTCAGAAAGTTGCTGTATTGATCTCTCTGCTGATAAAAGAAGGCATGTTTAAAGACATTTTTTACCTCTGACATGCCTCTGGATGGATAGGATAAAAAGAAAAAATAAAGAGCTGTGTTCTTCCTTGCTGCCAGACAAAAGGAATCCCTTGACTACTCCCACAATGGAGAAAAGCAGATACTAATGCAAAACCTACGCATTAATCATGTTTGATTAAGGCAACAGCGACTTCACTGCTGTTGCAGCCACATGCTATTTGTAATATAGGCACTCTGATCTTATTAAGCAAAAACTAAATCAGGCTAAACAGACAACTCTGCTTTCAGGCAGACCCAGTGAGGGGAAGTCCCATAAAGACAGTTCTTTCTCTGGCCTTTCCATTCTAGCTGAATGGAGACGGATATTAATGGCACTATGTTTATGCAAATTTAGGGTTGAATTACCCAAAGTACAGGGAAGGGGAGGATGGGATGTGATTCTGTGAAGAGCTATGACAGTGTAACCTCCACCGTGCAAAGCGGACTTCATGTTAAATTCCTCATTAGCTGTGTAAACTGCACCATGTTTTTAATCAACACATTTGTTTTTAAGTTCCCATAGCCCCATTTTGAACAGTGCAAGAACTGCCCCAACTTTGACAAATCAGAGACACTAACACCTAAATCACATCCAAATCAGGATCAAAACCACTGCGTTCCTTTGTCCACAGACAAGTTTACCCTTTACTCCTTCTAGTCTTCTCTCTCTGACTTTGACACAGAGGGCACCAGAAGGTGCTGGGAAGGGGTAATTTCCAGTTCACACTCTGGTGTGAGTCAGAGCCACAAGATGTTCAACCTGCCCATCTGGCTTCCAACCCCAGTGTCCAGGCTTTGAGTCAGAGCTACCAGAGGCCACCTCTGACTTCTTCCAGCCCTGGATTCATGACAAGGACTCTGGGCCAACTGAGGTCAGTGGAAATTCTTTTGACTTGAAGGAGGTTCTCAGTCTTCAGCAGTAGAGCTTTGAAAGGATTAGCTAGTCAGAGAGAGAGGTCAGAGATGCACTGACCAACACAGCATCTTCTGTTCTTCCAACTGAGCTGTCAGCCTCTCAAAGAATTGCCCCTATCTAGCTTCTTTAGCATTATTCTCTCATCTTTTTCCTATTCTACTCTGTATCTACACTTCGATTTGAAAGTTCATAATCTCATAATTCAAAGCCCGAAGAATTCCAGCCTAAAGTTTACTTCCTTATTAAAAAATTAGGGTATAGATTTTTTTTAGTGCAAGAAATGAAGCTGTAAGAGCTCTAATGAGAAACGCATTTCTCCTTGCAACCATGTGCCTGTTTCTCTGAATACTTTCACATTCCAGCTCATCTTTACCAGAAATAGCAAAATACTATTATGCTAATGAGGAAGTAATTTGTGAGCACAGTGCTCTGGTGTACATAATTATAGATTGAGCAGAGAATGATGATTCAAAAACCATTAATAGAAGCACAGATGAAAAGTCTTCCTCCAGAGCCTGAAGAACTCAGTAGTCAGTTCATTTCCTCGCTGTTCCTGCAGGTAAATGCTCACTTTCCACAAGCTTTTGTTGCAAGTTTGGGCTTGAAAGCTAAAATTCACATAGGCTGTCCTTAAATGATTATTTCTGCAGTATTGCAGAAAAGCCCCATTGCCAAGATCTACCAGAGTGGTGGCCTGGTAGTAGGTTGAGCTTCCAAACAGGTTGAGGGAAAAACCCATTTGTCATAAATTAATATTGTACCGTTGTGCTGAAAAAATCTAGTCCAATTTTGACATGAAATTTCAGCCCCAGCCTGCCTGGTTTTCCACAGTAAATTGAAATTTTCAGTTTTTCCTCAGGTACATTTAGTTAACGATCCTTTAAGATAAAATGCAAAATCTACCAAGCTTTTCTTCACCTTCCTCCCCATCCCCCTCCTATCTCCATCCTGCTAACTTCAACCTGGGGAAGGCTGATATCAGGCTGAGAGAAAGTCAATAGCTGACAGCAAGGAAATAATCTGTGTCATTGATCGTCACTTCATGCTCCAGATTCACTACAAACCAAAGGGGAAACACACTCATACACACACAGCAGCGAATACATTAACTACTGCTGTGCTGCAAAGGCAGAAGGAATTGCTAATATGAAAAACAAGAAATACTGAAAAAGAGAATGCAACCAGAGGGTAAGAACTCACATACACATCATTAAAAACGAGGTTTTTTTGAAAACAGACTCAAGACTGTAAGATCAGACCAAAGAATTTTCTGCTCAGCTGTCTAATTTCCCATGGCAGTGTAGAGAATTGTAGGCATCTGTATAGCAATGTAAGGCCTAAACAGTCTTACAGCTTACGCTAAATAACAATTTCATACTTCCTTAAAGGCAGAAGTGACCAAAAGTCATTTTTATTTGATACTGGCCTCCTGAACTGCGCCAAAGTCCTTTGTTTGTGTTCAGAATCAATAAACATTAAAAAGTCCATCTCCATAAACAATATTGACTAGTCCTAATCAAAAAAGCTGAATGGATGCTGCAGATATCACTGTTTGCCTTTTCCTTAAGATAGGGTCCTGTATTTACTGCTGTGACATTTAAGCTGGTTGATAAAATAGATCTTTCCTGGAAAACAGCTGCCCCAAGTGTGTCAATTTTTAAAAATCATTCCCCATTTTATCATCAAAATTTTCTTTTAGAGGTCTATTTTTTCACCTTTTTTTTTTTTAAATCTAATCCACTACTACCTAGGTGTTATCTTCTATCCTCCCCTCATTTTTCTCCTAGATATTCATATAGAATTTCAGGGAAGCATCAGAAGCTGACCTGATCCATAGACACTATTGATTACAAGAATTCTTCTCAACGAGTATCCTGAAAATGAACAATCTCAAAGCTGCATTATCAGGAGATACCCACCAGCAGTTAAGTTGAGGTCTTTTAAGCAAGTGAAAGCCCATATTCATGTGGTAACGTGCCATTTAAATACATGCATATTTATGGCGTGATATTAAATTACTGAAGTGATAGAAAGTACATTAAAATTAATTCCATACCCCTAATTGGCCAATAAGCTAACATATAGAGGACAATGTATTCCGTCCATTCCTCAAAGTTTTTATATGAAATATCAGGCTAGATATATATTTTTTTTTTTAACAAAATGTGCGGTAGAGCATATCTTTAATAGTCATCTATAACAATACTTTTATTTAACACAATAAAATTCTTGTGTTTTAACTGACTTACAGGACTGGCAATGATTTTTTTAAAATGAATGCTTAGCTTTAATAGCTTAATTTATAAAATGCACCATGAAGATACTCCTGAGATTGAACCTTCT
>JAVCKT010038267.1:0-12155 GCA_032273925.1 Rhynchotus rufescens
AGTGAAGGAAAATGAAGCAAGTGTTTTATGTGAAGACTCCTTAAACAAAATTGGATCAGCCAATATGGTATTAATACACAACTTTTTTTTTCCCTAACTTTTGTTTTCTATTACTTTTTCCAGTGCATAGGGATGAAGGTCATATTCATAGAGCTTAAGGTGAAAGGAATTAGAGTAATTGGGATTACTTTCCAAGAGAGAGAGAAATCCAGTGTTAAAATCAGGCACACCTGCAGGACCGCTATCCATAAATGGTCACAAAATACTGAACTTTTTTGTGTGCTCTTTTGAACATCTTAATGTGCTTGTTTACTTAGGATGTTTCAGAATATGAAATAAGAGGACATAAATATTCTTAAGTTTTCAGTTGACATTAAGTGTGTTTTCTTTATCACTTTAGGTTTAGGCTAGAGATAAAATAGTAGATTAATCAGATGTTTTTCATCATTACTCTGATGAAGAAGTTTATATGTAGGGAGGTGATAATTATTAAAACGATATTAATGTGTGGTTGACAGTTTTTTTTCTGTTGTGTAATTTTTACAGATGTACTATGAAGTGGAAGATGGAAAAGTTCTGACAGTAAATCATGTGAAAAATGTTCTTGGACATGAATTCCCCCACGCTGATGTTCAGAGTATATTAGGTGTTCACTCTGAATATGATGAAGGAAGGAAGGTATGTTGGGATATATGGCCTGCTAGTTTCAGGAGCTTTCTTTTCTAATCAGCTTGTTAAAGGGTGTCTCTCAAACTAAGGTCTTGTTCACCTGGGTGCTCAGGGTGAGGAGCAGAATTGTGTCCTCTAGGCAAATCATTATTCCCTTTATTTCTGCTTTCTGTTTATAGTATACTTCAGAGAGACTACTGTGGATTTACATTTAATGAACATAGAGAAGAGTTTTTATCTCATAATCATCATAGTTGATTATGTATATATTTTTCGGATAAAATATATTACTGGTCGGTATTCCTTTCTCTTCAACCATGCCTATCTGTAGAATCCTGTCTATGTTTAGGCCAGGCCATCCAATTTGTGTTTGTTTGTTCCCTTTTAAATTTTGTTAGGTATGTTGTGTTCCTTTGAAGGGATTTGTTAGGGCAGCCAGAAAAAAAAGTTGGAGCTGGCCTTGCGTTGGCTGCCCTTTTCCGGGTCACATGGAGCCTTCTGGAGGGAAGGGCAGCTTGTTCCTGCCTTGGGAAAAAATCAACATACTCAGAAGAGAAAAGTTCCCTCTGTAGAATACAAATGGCAAGATATTAAGAGAAATAGTTTGACACTCAACCAGAGGAAGGCTGTGCAAGGAAGAGTGCAAGTCTGAAGGGCAGCGAGGAGACAGGAGGCATAGGCCAGTGGCCTGACAGAAAGGTCCTTGTTCAGAGATGCATAGATACTGCCTAGAGTTTGTAGCCATCTGTTCTGCTCCTTGTCAAATAAGCCCTGGCTTCTGAACATAAAAGCCTTTTTGAAGGCTTTTGGGGTCTTTTGGGGGATACTGTCTCAGGAGAGTCTACCTCAACCCATGACGGTCTCAAGCTGCTTTTCCACCATTATTTGCTTAATAATTTTTGTTACAAATATTAAGCCTTAATAAGAAAATACTTACTGGCAAGATAATAAAGCAAAGATTTAAAAATCTAAATGTAGGGTTTTTTTTTGTCCTTCCATTTTGAGAAATCAATCCAATATATCCTATCAGTTTTCTCTTTGGTCCCTGCTACTCATAAGAATGTGTGACGCTGAATAGCACGTAGAGACGAGAGTTCCTTGTCTCCTGATGTTAGATTTATTTCTCACTTCAGTCAGCCCCAGGCTATTTAATCCTGTGATATTTCTGATATGATCAGGCAGGAGCAACCTTTTATAAGAAGACTGGCCTGGGTCCATTGCCGCAAGCCCTGTTTAATGGTGTGCCCTTTACCAGAGAGGAGATGGATGGTGCAGAATTAGAGACAGTTATTCTCCAGAGGATTATTGATGCCACCGGCTTCTTCCAGAGGGCAGTTTTCATGGTATGTTTAACATTTCCAAATGAATGCAAGATGAAATATTCGGCGGTGGAGTGTTTGAGTCTTGCTTACATTCCGTATTTTTTTAAATGAGATGGTTCCAAATTAATCATATGACAACTGAAATTATATTGTTACAGTCATTTGCAGTCATTATATTTTGATTATGCAAGGTTTGAGGTTAAATTAAGCATACATGAATCATTTGGGGGTGTTCAGCCAGAAACTGAAAATATATTATAGTTGTTCATTCAAAAACATGTTTCTAATATTTTGAAATGCTGTCTGGGAGATGTTTGTACATTTTTCATCTGAAGTGGACCAGAACCTGGTGTGTGTGTGTGTGTTTATATATATATATAAATATATATATAGGCTTTAAGCTCAGTCAAAAGAGTATGTGAATATTTGACCTTTTTATCTTGAAACTGCTGAATTATAGATTTTGTGTTTTTTCTTTTAATACAGGGTTTGTTGAATGATCATGTAAATGCAATAGATTTTCTTATGGAACAGCATAATGTAGTGTCTCGTGTAAACCCAACCATTCTTGGAGCAGAAAGAAAATACATACATTTCAGGTCCACGTCTGGTAACTACTTTTCTTGAATAGACTGTTATTGTAAGTTTTCCTTTCTTAATTCTTAATTAACCTGTAATGTTTTACATTTTGCAGTGCCCTTTGATGTGCAAGACTTCTCTACTTTCTCCTTTTTGGACTCACCAGACAAGAGTGCTGTAATTGCAGATGACGTGAAGTACTTAACCAAAAAAGGTACACTAACTTTGTATATTAGTTGGTATTAGATGAAATTTGTCAGCAAAATATGCCAAGCAAAATTCAAATAGGTATTTGGGATATACAGAAATGCCAAAATTTGTCAAAGTCAGTATTTACTGAAAGTTTGTTTTAGAGCTGTTACACAGATGTGATTCCTAACCTGTGTTATTTGTCCTACCTGCAAGTATTTTGGGATTATGAGCCTGAACAGTTACTTTAAAATAAGAGATAGGTCACGAGTTTATAAATACACTTTATAATACAATACCCGTTAGGACAAGTTAAATACTTACAGCAAGTAACTATCATCAGCTAGCAAAAACCTTGTGTTTTTGACTTGATTTGACCAGTTCACCAGTTTACTTGAGGATATTAAAGAAGATGTGTATTCAGTTTTCACAAAACCCGTTTCAGCATTATCAAGTGAAAATTGGTTCACTTCTGAGAGGCAGATCTCTTGTGTAAAATCTGCACCTGGAGGCTGCAGCCCACTCCTAGTCTGTGTCCCCAGTGGTTTTCCAGCCCCTACAGAGCACAATGACACCTCTTCCTAGCATCTCACCAAAACCTTCTAAACTCCAGTCAACACGTGTTACCTTTCAGGAGACATGTGATGATCCTGAGCAGGTTGTTATCCTTCTAGAGATCATTTTGTGTAATTTTTCATCCATCATTGCCTTTCGATAGAGAACGTTAGGTTATAGACAAGGAGAAAAAATAGACAAATTTTCTGAATATATACCTGTACTATCGTTTATCTTCTTTGGAATATAGTTGGGTATATATCTTTGTGTCCAAAAAGGTTAAGTTTTAACCTGCTTTTGATTCAAGGAGTCTCCCTTTGCTATTTGAGAAAGTGAATGGCCCAGCTTCTGCATTATTTTAATTACCTAACAGGTTTTATATCTGGTTATGTGATCAGTTTCCATCAAATGTTCACTAGGACCTCTGATAAAGCCCTTCCTTTTATTCAACAATGAGTTATTATTCAGAGCTATTGTGTTTCAGTGGTTCCACTGAAAAGTTCAGTGATGTTAGTGGTTCTCATATTAACATGATAAAGTGCCACCACGTTTTTTTTTTCTAATCAAAGGGCAAAGGCTACTGATGTGGCAAAGGTTACTCTTAGAGTTAAAACCACTTGCACATAAGCTTTAAATCTCAAATAAGATTAATTCATTGTTCATGAAAAAAATATCTTTGGAATGTAATGCAAAATTATTTCCAATTTTCAGATGAAGATGTATTATATGCCGTTACTATCTGGATTATTGCTGATTTTGATAAGCCAGCAGGGAGAAAGCTGCTTTCTAATGCCTTGAAACACCTGGTAAGTTTCTAGCAGTTTTTACTAAATTATTTTATAAAGATTTCTCGTCAATGTCTTTAGCAAGGTTTGTCATCACTAGTTAAAGAGCTTCTTGCTGTTCAAGATTAAAATGATATGTGAATAAGTATTGTATAAGTATCTTGTATTTATTTTATGCTGTTTATTTTTTTTTGAAAAACAAAACTATAAAACCAGTTTTGTAAATGAGTACTGCTGTATGTCTTTTACTAAAAATGTACTTCTGCAAAATGCTCAAAGGTAAATCATTCTATGACAAAAGTATTCCATTTAAAATATATGTTAAGGAGTAGGCAACAACAGTGCTGTAATAAATAAGCATATGTTAGGTAACGGCAGGTGTGAAACTGTATTATTCTATATTCTTCTTTGCAGAAAACAAGCAGACATACACGACTTGGAATTTTGAACAATCCTGCATCAAAAATACAGGAGGATAACACAGCCATTGCAAGAGGAATTTTGACAGCTTTTTTAACCCAAAACAGCAGCAACCTAAGAGGCTTCCTAAGTAAACTCACAAAAGAAGAGACAGCAAAATCCCTTGCTGCTGGGACTAAAATAATTAAATTCCTCGTGCCAGTGAGTGAACACTAAATTTAACTACTATTTACTTCATAGTTTCTTTTGTTATTTCATTGAAATCAGATGTACTCGAAAGTAACAGTGTTTGGCTAAATGCTGTAAAGTATCAAATTAGGGGACACTTTAACCCATATGCAGGTTCTAGGAAAGGAATCGAATGAACATTTTAAAGTCACTGTTAGTTTTTAGAGTAATCTACATTCTTATACCTTTCTCTTAAAGATGAGATTTAAGCTCAAGTCCTAGCAGGCAGTGGTCAATACCCTAGTTTTAGGAGGGGAGTTAATAGAGCTGTGTGCTGAATCTAAGAAAAACTGTTTGAGCTCAGCCTCAACTTGGCTGTCACGGCTCCTCACAGGTGCTCCAGGGTAAAACCTGCCCGCTAGCTGGTTGAGAGCCAGATAACTATGCTGAAGCTGAAGCTGCTTTATTTAGATTTTTGATTACCACGTAGCTTGAAGGAAATCTTTGCTTACTTCAGTTGTTACAGAATTTGGTTTTGCTTAATCCGTCTGCCATCTCATTCTTTATGTTTGCTTCAGGGAATGGATGGGGATGCTTTTGAGAAGAAGTACAACACCTTAGGACTGGATGTAATTAAAACGCACCAGATGTTTTGCCAGGAGGTTCTTAAACTGCTTCCTGGGCAAGTGGCTGTTGTGAGCAATGGCAGGGTAAGTGAGGAAATAACTCATGGCTCATTCTTCGTGTAGGTATTTCTGTTTCCCAGAACTTCACTTTCATGCTAAAGGTAATATATTATATTGATTTTTCACTTTTTTCAAGCTTTCTGCAGAGGACTGTGTAAATGTTTGTCTTTTTACTTTGGTTTTTATTAGCTCCATTCGAGAGGGGCTGCTTTGTTCTTACAGCTGTTAAAGAGATAATATGGAGCTATAGATAAAATGCCGTAAATAGGTTCATATTCACTGCATTAATAATTATATTTACAAGTGAATTTTTACCCTGAAGTTACCTGTATTTTACATGGTTGGTATCAGATAAACGTGTATAATCAAAATATATTTAATATGCAATTAAGAAGAAATTATAATAACTACGGGTAGTATGTCCAAGCTCTTCTGTTAAGAGCAAGTAGTTTCTAAATATTTAAATCTTATACAATCTTAAATCTTAAATCTTAATATTCAAGTAAAATATGGTACCTTTGTTCTTTCAGTTTCAAGTATGCATTTTTTTAAAACAGGGAGCTTGTATTATTGTGTGGTTGTCGCTTGACCTGTGGTTAAAAAAATAAAGAATAGGGTTCAGGATATAGTACCTGCTAATGACAGGCAGTAGCTACCAAGTTATATGAGCTGCCTCCTGAAGCAAGGCTTTCCTGCTTGTTGCTCCACCATTAGAAGGAAATAGGGATACTCTTCTAGCATCTCATTACTGGAAAGTCCCTTAAAATTGTTTTTTTTAGCTGTTCTTCTGTTTCTTCAAGAGCTTCTGAGATACCCCTGAAATACCACTAAATAAACCACAGAATATATTTTTGTTGATATAGCACAAAAAATGCTATTTTTTCTGTGAGAAAAAAAACATAACTACATACATAATTTTATTTTATAAACTAATGGATATTGCTGTTTTCCATGATCATAAATAAATAAATAAAATGGCATGTTGTAAGTTTTGAGGAAATACTTGCCCTGTAAATACTTGAGTGAATTGAGTAATGTGTATTCATCCATCTGAAAGCTCAATTTTACTTTAAAACTGACTGTTATGAAAGAAACAGGATATACTTTACTTATACTGCAGTTACATCAGCATTACAGTTTTGTATTAGCAAAAATTAGCATTTTTTATGGTTCTCTCTATCTTATGCATCATTAATAGTAACACAGAAATTGAAAGCTGAATTTATTAAAATCACCTAATTTCTTGGAAGCAACTGATTTGTGGGAAGGAGCCAGCCAGCAACGAAGTGCAAATTTAGATATTCTGCCTCCTGGCGCCCTGAGGAGCCTGAAATTGCCCTGGACCAGTTTAGCCCAGTAGCCTGTGAGCAGGAGAGCCCCCCGGCCTCCTCAGAGCTGCCTCCTGGGGCTTGGAGCCACTTTCTTTGGGCTCAGATATCAAGAAAGAAAAAGAAAAAAAAGAATAGTTCTTCTGTTTCCTCTCTCTCCGTATGCGGCATTCCTTCTCCTTTGCTCCCTGATGAATTCCATGCTATCCATTCTGCTCCACCTGAGAAGTGAAGATTGTATTCACGAGATTAAACAACTAAAGCGCCTGCTAGGAAGGTGGTAGCTTGTATTTCAGTTTAAAATAATGTACCTAACCAAGCTTTTTCTTCAACTCAAATTTGTTACTTCAAAATAGTTTAGGCCTTCATATGGAGATGTATAATGAAAAAGGCCTTGGATATTTGTGGATTTTTCCAATATGTCTGCTCCTTATAATTGAGAATTCTTTGCATGACTGGTATCTTTGTTTCCAATTTAGAGATGATCCCTCGGAAGAAAAAAAAAGCTGTAAAAAACTCAATATTTTCAAATTATGAGTATTACTAGGTAGTTATTATGTAGTTATTAATATAACTGTGTAAAAGGGGCAAGGTTTCATGTGTTTTTTCTTACAAAAGCAACATCATATTACCATGCTTAGTAAGATTTCTTCTTCTCCCTCTCAGATACTGGGTCCTTTAGATGAAAATGAATTCTATGCAGAAGACTTTCAGTTGTTGGAAAAAATAACATATACTACCTCAGCAGAAAAGATTAAAACTCTTGTCAAAGAGATGGGAATCAATGCTAAAAGGTAAAATATTTTGAGGAGAGCAAAACCATGAAATAACGCTTTGTTTCTTGCCTGTTAATAATGAATAATCCTTTTGAATGTGGAATATGGAGCGAAACCTGAAGGGAGAATGTAAAGAAGATGGGGCCAAACTCTTCTCAGTGGTGGCTGGTGACAGTACCAAGGGGTCATAGGTACAAAGTAAAACAGAGGCAGTTCCATCTGCATGTGAGGAGGAACTTCTTCCCTGTGAGGGTGCCAGAGCCCTGGCACAGGCTGCCCAGGGAGGCTGTGGAGTCTCCTTCTCTGGAGATCTTCCCAACCCGCCTGGATGCCGCCCTGTGCCCCGTGCTCTGGGTGTTCCTGCTGGAGCAGGGGGGCTGGACTGGATGGTCTCTAGAGGTCCCTTCCAACCTCAACCATTCTGGGATTCTGTGAAAACTGGGTCAGAGCTCTTTTTGAATATACATTCTATATGCACTCAGTTAAAGTGTCTTTTTCTGTGCTATATCTGCACTATCCTCATGATTCTCATCTGAGCACTTCTACAGTAAACAGTCCTAACTGTCCCCTCATTTCCTGTTTAGGATTCCCCTTGTAGACTTAGCATCCCTGCTCAAACATGTGCCCTCTTTTCTCCCAAAAAAAAAAAAAAAAAACATATCTACTACTTTTTATGTTATATTATTCATTTTCCCATGATACTATATAACATAGTTTTTCACTGTATACATAAGCTATATATGTTGAATTTCAACTACATGTATCATTTACCCTGCTGCTGACACCTTGTTTATTACCTCAGAGTTCACACAATGCAGACCAGGAAAAAAAAAGCACCCTGTGTTACTCAAGAGCTGTGCATCCTTTATCATGGATCTTGGATGTAAGGCTTAGGCACAAGAGATCCCTGCTTATCCAAGACTCTCATGCTCTCCAAATTGCCTCAGAACCTGTTTACAGCCCTGCTAAATTGCTCCAGATACTTCAGCTGCTTCCACTGTAGCTGCAGCCAAGAGACAAGTTAATCTACCTGTTTTTAACTGTAATTAATCCTACTAGCTTTTGATTACTTTATGGTGATCTGGGGGAAAGGAAATACTATACACTGTATTTTTTTTTAAATATATTCTAGTCTTGAGAAATTTTGAATTTTGATGATGACCCTCTTGGGAATTTGAAATGATGACTTTGGAGATTCTGGTGATGCACAATTTCATTTTCAAACTTCTTCTTAAAGTGTCCAAGTTTGAGATGTGGATTTTTGAACTGTGTTATGTAGACAGACATACTTTAAAAAATGAATGCTTAATTCCTTTTCTAATTAAAAACATAGCAAATTGTGTGTGCCTCCTTTAATACAGTGGCAGTGATTTGATTATGAAAATAGATGCCCTGTTGTCATCTTTGCCTAAAACAGAGGTGAGGCAAGATGTGAAATTACTCAAAGAACAGCACAGGTAAGTTCTCTCTCTCAGGATAATGCACATATAATACCCTGATTTTAAAATTAGAATGTACCAAGTGTAATATTGTTACATCTGTGTAGTAGCTTGTGGATTAGCTCATCATTCTTAACCAAAAGTGGTCAGCATTACTGTTAAATATAATGAGAGTAGACCCCAAAATACAGGTAGATTCCCTACAAATGCAAAGTGATAGAGCTTCTCAGCACCTAATTCATTAATAACTGATTCATTAATAACCTAATTCATTAATAACAGCTGACAGATTTACAGTTGGAGAATTGTATTAATGGCATTAACATGGTTATGTATGTTCATGGCTAGTGTTACTGAGGTCCTAGATTTAGAAAGTCATTAGGCCACAAATGTCTTTTCTTGTTTTTGCATGAGACCTCAAATCCCAAGATTGACATCTGTAACTTTCAATGAGAAGATAAACTTTGGGGATTTTATTTATTTACTTATTTACTTTGTTGATTTAAGCTCAATCACTTTCTGGGGCAAGGAAAGGTACTTATTTTTAAAAAGGACAGAGCATCAGGATTGTGATTAACACGATTAAATTAAACAACCAAACCCCTGGCTGTACCAGTATTCCCAATTATTTACTTGTTTCCCTTGGCACAGCTGCTCTAGCCTGCCATGCCCGTGGGCTCCCTCTGTCTCTAGTGTTTGCTAAGAAGGCAAGGAGCAAAGTCAGCAGCCCCCTTTAAATGGCTAAAACCTTCTTTCCAGGCTGTGTGAATAACGTGGAGTAAGTGAGATATTACTGCTTTATTGGAAAAAGTATGGCATCACTAATGCAAGTTAGTTGCATTCCTAGGTATATTTTCTTCATGTCTGGGAAGCAAAATACTCCAGTTTGTGTATTTTTTCAGCACTTTTTTTTTTTTTTCAAATTGAAGTTTGGTACCTCAATTTACTGCCTTCCTGTGGATCCTGATTCCTTTAGGCGGGATCTTCTTGACTTCTTTCAATCAAGTTACTATTTTTTTTCTAGAAGAAAATTAATTTAATCAGCTAATTTATCCTATTAGGTTTCACTCTTCTCATTTAACATTTTCCCCACTATTATCTCAAAAATGTGTCATCATTGGCACTTGTAGATGTCAGTAAAAGAAAGTGTAAAGGATTCTAAACACTTCTCTGTGTTTACTTTTTATTTTATTGATTTAGTAATGCAGTGCACATTTCACCAGTAACTCTTATGGAGCTACTTAAATTAATGCTACATTTTAATTGCTGTTGATTTTGTTATTTCTAGTGATATCACAAGAGGAGACAATTATAAATGTTTTAAATGAGAGAAATGTCTTTGTGGGAGATGCAATCCAAAGCAGCTCTGATATTTTAGAATTATGCCTAATATTTGCTATTTCCACAAATTTATTTTAGTTTTCTTGTCATGTATTTAATATGTTTTTAATAGCACAGTGAAAATAGATCCTGAACAGAATCAACCATTCTATGATGTTGTTGCTATTGTTGATCCGTTGACAAGAGAAGCACAGAAGATGGCTCACTTGCTGATTGTAAGATGGTGATGATTTCTTTTAATTTCCATATTGGTAGTTTAATTTGTATTTAACTTATTTTCTTTTTTAGATACACAATGTAGACTAGCATTTATGGGGCAAACAATTTCAATACTTTTTAAATATATATTTGATTATTTAAATTTGTATTAAGAAGTTGGGAATGATTTAATCCATCGTTGTAAGCACCATATTTGCAAGTGAAATTTAGGTGTCTTGCGAGCTAGTCCTCTTACAAGCGAGTGCATAAATGTTCTTTATAGTCAATAGAAGGAAAAGGGGAGTTTGTCTGCCTAACTTACAGCGAGAGGATCTTCCACCTCGAAATGTCAAGAGGCACATGCTGTTTTCCATTAAACAAAAAAAGCACCTGAGTTTTCCAAAGCACCTAAATGAGGTAAACTAAATCTGGTCCATAGCACTGTTGTAAGATTGGACTATAAACCTTTCTCCTGATGGAAGGGTATTTCTCAGTTGATTAATGGTGCCAAGAATATCTAAAAATCTTTCGCTATAGCTATTGATAATCTAAAGAGAGACTGTCCTAGAAACACAGCTGCTAAAGTGAAAGTGATTTCCTTTCTTCACTAGCTGCGAAATATCACTCTGCCTCAACTTCCTTTATAGTTTCCCATAAAAATGTAAATTTTATTTTCTCTTTTTGGTCTGTTAGAATTCTGAAGTCTGTATCTTGATTCTTGCTGCATCCCATTTTAGCTCTTTCTTCACAATAATTGTGAAAGTTTCATAAAAACTTGTGTTTCCATTCCCTTTCCTATTTTCTCTATGGAATGTTCACGCATCCAGTTGGTCTCCATACATAAAAACTTTAAGCTAAGTAATGCATTTAAAATGTTCATGAGAAAAAATATGCTGCTGAAGTGATTACTTTTCTTCCAAGATTCTGAAATACTAACAAACAAATCTTTTGTTTCACCATTCTTAGTTAAAAAGAAAATTTGACTTTTACCAAATGGAAATGTTTAGATTGTGGGAAATCTCTCAGTTCAGCCAGTTGTTGTTCACGTTGCAGTAAGTTGCCTCGAGGTCTCCTTGGCTCCGCTCAGAAGCCCCATTCTCTCTGATCTCATCTCCCTCATGAGCAGTACGTGGGGCCTGGCAAGGGATTCCCATCAAGTACCTAGTTTATTTGTGGAACAGGGTCGCAGCACAGGAGCTGTAGCCTTATTCAGGAAGCTAACTCTGAAGAGATGGTCATGAAATGCTATTGAAACGAAGCAATTCAGAAATGTTCTGATTTCTGATATTTTAACAGCAGATGAAGCTCTTTTCAAATTAATTTTCTTTCTTTTTCCTAATCAAATTCAATTAACCTGCACATTTAAATCTGATCATATGAAGAGCAGACTCTGTGAGGCATACAGACCTCTGGAAGAATTTTTAGCAAAACAAGTTCTATTTTGGCACACTATTTGGTAATGAAAGATATTTGGAAGGGACTCCCTCAAGGGAGGCAGTGAGGAGGAGGGGGCTGGCCTCTTTTCAGTCATGGCCACTGATAGAGCTAGAGGAAACGGCCTCAAACTGAAGCACCAAAAGTTCCACAGGAACTTAAGGAAAAAATTTGCAACAGTGGGAATGACAGAGCCCTGGCACAGGCTGCCCAGGGAGGCTGTGGAGTCTCCTTCTCTGGAGATCTTCCCAAGCCGCCTGGATGCC
>JAVCKT010038276.1:0-12489 GCA_032273925.1 Rhynchotus rufescens
AAATTTTAATATTTTTCCTCATCCCAGTTTTCCACCATCAGGTATGAATTTGAATAGTAAACATGAAGATAATCATGATGTTATGGTTCCCTTTACTGTATGGTACAACATGTAACTACATTGTACTATTGTACAAAATATATTTACAAAATATATTTATTCATGTTGTACAAAACATATATAATAACCAATTTAATATATATTTTGTATGACACAGGCATGCTGATATCGTAAGATCACAGTATAGAAAGAAATAGATTGTGATATATCTAGTTACAAAAATCATTCTGGTATACTTTTGACAGATTACAACACATTGTCATTTGTGCATGAAGAAGCAAAAATTGATTACATACAGCATTCTAAAGTAGTAGTGACAAAAGTTTTAAATCATTCTCTTCTATATCTCTTATATGCCAAAAGCTGCCAAAACAAAAAATAGTTTGATGGCTAATGTTATTTTTCTTTCCATTATTGAGACTGTTTCTGGTATTTCTGCCTATAAGATCAAGGGCTTCATTGATATTGTTTAACAGGAAATTGAAAGTATGGGATCAATTTTATGAAGACATTTTAAATACTCTGAAATTCAGGATGGATCAGGTTAAGTCACAACTGCTACGTATTTCCATTCAAAAACGTACAATTCAAGTATTTATAAATGATGAAAGATCACGACTTATCAAATTTTAAATTTGTCATTAGAATAAACTGATCATGACCAGTGCAGTATCTCAGAGATCACTGCGTAGCAGCTCACCTGGCAGTGATGTTCATGTTAACTTGAGAAATGATGGATAGTTTCTCATGAGTTAAGAAAGCTGATGGGCTCACCCTCAAAAGTTTCTGAGACTCAATAGGATGTTGCTGTTGACTTCAACTAGTTGTGGATCAGCCTTCAGATCCAGGTTTCAGCTAAAGATCTTCAGATACATGAACGTCAGGTATATGGCAGATCCCTTTGACGGAGGAACATGATTCCTAGGACCCTGCAAGTAGTCTAGGTGTCTGCTCTGCATTTCATCTGCAATGCATCCCAACACAGGAGCACAAAATCTAAACCTAAATAATCTCCAAAGTCATAATCAATTTTAGAACAATGAAGCCTATTTTACTTTGTACCATACTTGTTAATGATGTGCTAAGGCATACATTCTTAGCTAATAATGATAAAAAATAGAAGCAAATTATACTGTAGCATACATTATATTATAAAAAGTTGGCCTATGAAAGCAAAAAAGCTATTAATTGAATTAACTCTTCTCCTTTTTGCAAGCCAAGATAGATTTAAAATTTACAATATCTTATTTTCAGAAAATATATGCCATATAGTGAATCTCTTTCAGCAAAAGGATAAATATACTATAAGCTTACACTTATTTTAAATGTTGCTGCTGTACATATACTGGGTCATGGAAAAATATAGCATGTTTCCTTATATGTAGACACATAATCAAGCAAGAGCAAATCTACCACCAACAGCTTCATACTGTGTTGTGCTTTGACAGAGAAGGAAAGCCAAGTTTCTAGCCTGGGTCTAGCCTGACTCAGGCCATAACTTGTGAGTCCTGCTATTCTAACCCTTTCTCTTGATCTGCTTTTCAGCATGTCTTAGAGTACACAGCTCAAAGCAGCAGGGGAGTTTCTTAGCAAAGGGCCACCCACTTGCATATTATTCCTTCCTTGCCTGTGACATGACACAAGAACAAAGTAGACATTAACCGCTACATTAAACCCAGAAGGAAAGTAATCAGTAACCTGTTATTCCCTTAATAAAGGGAAACACATGCAGTGTGAAATCCAGAAGACTAATCAATAGCCCCAGACAATGCAATGTGCCAAACAAATTGCAAATCAATTAGAATCCTTGTTTTCTTTGAAATGGTTCACTATACCTAAAGCAATTACTCGTTCATTAGACCTAATTTAACAGCATGACTGCCCTAGCAACAACTGGCAGCGTCTGGCTATCAAATGGAAGAATGGCAGCTTATTTCTGTCTGTCTGTGAGTCTAGCGCCAATCAAAAAAAATTGAATTCCTTTATATAGGACAGCTTTTCATTAATCAATAAAATATTTTTTGTGTGGGAAGACTCAGTTATCTTATTTATTCAGTTGAGTTTGGCTGGTTAGCTCTGGAATTGACATAAACTTTGAAGAAATGAAGAAACATGAAGAAATTCCTGAGTTCTTTCAAATGTTCCCGTAAATTGCAGCATGAAGATATACAATAGCAAGGAGCAGTTTTAGATCTCCTTAAGTAAATCCTTAGGAATCTGAAAAAAAGTAAGTCCCATATATGTTTGCTTCAGCTGCGTGTTTACCACAATTGAAATGGCACAATAAGATTAACATGGTCCAGCACAGGACGACACAAATTCGTCAAATGGTTGATAATCCCTTTGATGGGCTCAGAGGGCATTCAGCATTTGATACAAACCTTCCCCATTGTTCTCCCTTGACATTGGATCAGGCCCTTAATACCCTAACTACTGGTTTAAAGTGGTGTTTTTATACTTTGTTTCCTGCTCTATTAAGTGATAGCGTTGCATAATAGATTTTCATAAAATGGACAAGTTTTTAATAGAGATTCCTTTCCCTCCCTGTAAATTTCACATTGAGAACATCTCATATGAAGACATTTTCTCCCTCTTATTTGATTGTATTGCATTGTAGTATTACAGTGAAAGGGATGTATCGGGAATGAGGGCAATTGGCAGTAAACCACCCCCAGAAGAAAGGACTAGCTGCCTCAAGCATAGAACATTTCTAGCCTTTTTAGTGAATAAAGGCAAATAGGGATGTTACACAGCTTTAATGGTTGGCATCACAGTGTTTCCAGGGCTCAAAGCAAGTTTTGGAGCTACTTCCAGAGGCAGTTGGGCTTCTCCCCTTTTTGATCTTGCTAGAGGCAAGGTACTGGACTAGAGGCAAGGTAGAGTACCTGGTGCCAGGTACTCTAGCAGCAAGGTACTGGACTATCAACCTGTCCAGGATTAAATCCACCATAACTTTGTCTGGTAAACTTTAACCACAGCAGAAAAGGTAAATTTTCTATAGAGGGTTATTTTTAATGGCCATAATTTGAAACTATTTTGTTTATTGACCTTTAAATACATTACATTCTTTTGTAAAAATCCCTGTAAACTCTTCTGTGTACGTGTGTGTGCATATAATGTATATATACTATATATATATATACACTAAATACTCACACATACACACACACATATTTATAGCCTCAGATGGAGCATATTTTTGTATTCATTGAAGTAATTTATAGTTTCCAGCAGATTAAAAACCCTTCAGAATTATTTTAGAAAGTCTTTAAGCATTTAGGACTAAATTTAGTATCAAGTTGATTTAATTACTTTTAGAACAGCTGCTGTTACAGGGAGTTGAGACTATTAGAAATGACCTTAAGTATTTATCTACAGATGTTCAACTTCAGTCTTGCAGAGCCTGCTAGACTTTTATCCTTCCAGGATTTGACCAGGAAAGGAAGACTTCCATTTCTGGAGTTCTAATGCTTTCCTCCTTTGCTGAGTAGAGTAGTGAGATGGTATTATAATTTTGAGATGAGAGAATATTTTGCTGAAAATCTATTTTTTTGTGGCAATCAAGGCTGCTCAAGGGATAAGAATGTAGGAGGTAAATGCAGTAATCATAATGAACTATCACAGTTCCATATTTTACTGCATATACCTTGTCTGCACCTGCATGTACTTACATGTTTGATATTTTGCTGTGAATTAAGAGATGACTCACCACTTTATATCTTACACAAACCAAAAGTAGCTGAGCTTTGCCTACTGGAATTGAATTGAATCTGGTCTTACAGGCCCAGGAAATGCTTAGGGTTGCAGTTTAGCTAGCAGGCACATATACCAAGATCCTTACTAAGAGAGTTTGGACCACTGAATCCAACTATTCACGAACCTCTGGTCTTTCTACAGGCTGCTCTTTCCACTCTACTACAGACCAAGGAGCTATGAAAGGCACCAAAAAAACATGTCATTAAGAATTTTTCCTGATGTTTTAATATACAACTCACATACACTCAAGTAGATATCCAGAATTGAGGGGATGGTTAGCTTCTTAGAAGGTAGGAAATCAGAAATCACTGTAAAAAACATATAGATATATTTTTCAAATTCAAGTTCACAACAGTCTCCTGCAGTGCTTTACCAATGTCTAGAATTCACTGAGAATTATTTTTAATTCTTTACCATCCATACATCAATAGCTGAAATACTATTATATTATTAAACGCCACCGAACAATTGGTTAAAATTAGTTCTGCTGCCAGAAATGTCAGCCTTCGCTTGTCACACCAAACTTAATCAGGAGCTAAAAATAATTAAAAATCATCTATAATTTCTATATATAATATATATAGAAATATATATAGAAATATATAATCATCTATAAGGCAGGATAACCATTCGTGTGGTCAGTCCAGTAGAAAACTTGAGCACATATTCATGTGCATTTGTTTTTTACAAAATGAAAGCTCCTACTAAACAGTATGCATGTTTCAGATCTGCTTGTATGTCCTTAGTGCCTACATGAGTCAAGAGTATGTTCCAGTACAGTACAGTGCTCGTATGACAGTCTGAAATGTGTTCTTAACTGGGTTTAGCTGGATTACCCAATGCTTGAAACCAAACAGAATTTGATACCTGCTAAAAGACATTTTAGTAATTACAACTGAGAGGTAATTATAGTGTGTGTGTTGGGAATTAAGTAAACTGGTAGGTGTTGACATACTTCACCTTTCCATTTCGGGAGATCTTTTGCAGTTGATCACCCTATGTTTTTATTGTTCATATGTTGCTCATATTAGAACTAAGTGCTGATCTGAATTGAAGCTGAAGTCAGCTGTGAGTAGCTCTGTTGCTTTTTCATTTCCAGAAAACATATAGAAAGGCTAAGTTAATGCAGAGCAAGGTACTATTGACTAGAAGTCATCTTGAGGTAAAGACTGTGTGTCTTTATGTCTGCACAAGTGTTCGCCAGCTCCAAGGCCGTTTCACGGCAGGCCAGGCCCTGTGTGGTGAGAAACACTGCGGGTACCAAGTAGGAACGAGGGACCCCGGCCCCAAGGCCGTTTCATGGCAGGCCAGGCCCCACGTGGTAAGAAACATGACAGGTACCAAGCAGGGACGAGGGACCCTGGCCTACAGGAGGTGTGAGGCTGCGTGTGCGCGCAGTGCCCTGACACATAGCGGATCACACACAGACCTCCCCAGGCCGCAGGGCAGATGACACGTCCCTGTCTCTGTACTTCGTATATTAAGGCAAAGGTACACATGGGTATAAGTGAGGAATTAACCATAAGTACAAATAATGTAAGAATTAATAATCATGATTGCTGTTTTCTGTTCTCTGAGTAAGATATGATTCCATGTTTATAGACCCATCTGAGTAAGAATCTATACTTGTTTCTCTGCAGTTACCCTGTGTCATTAGGGGAAGTTACGGATGAGCTGTGGCCAAGTTAATTGCAGTAGAATTAGAGTTACTGCCTTGAGCTCTCTGAGCTACACTTACAGAAGGGTTTACTAGCCCAATTTGTCTTGTCAGAGGTACCACCCTTTCAGTGGATGTACCAGAATAGCACATACATTTCTGCCTCATTTCTCCAAAGTTTACTGCTCAGCCTCTTAGTTTTGAACATCAGTGCATACAAACTACCTCCAGTAGGATTGATCCCTATAGGATTCGTCTCACCAGTCCCAAAGTGAGCCACCCAAGCCAGTCATCATTTAAGAACCATTTGCAATTACTGGTGTTGCAATTACAAGCAGTTCCAGGGACTGCAAGACACTGGACAGTTGAGCCTTGCTCTGTGTAAACTGTGTATTTAATATATAGCTTAGTAGCAGATAACACTGTGACAATCATGATACTCACTGAGTATCCTATCTGTATATTTCTGAAATATGATGTGCAGTTAGACCCAAACATTTTGTGTTAGACTCGATTTTCCATGGGAAAAAAAGCATCACTACTTGTGTTCGAAACAAATATTTTCTATTTTATTTTTGTAGGTGAATGGTAGGGAGATATCACTGGATTCTTTGTATTTTTCAAAATAAATATTTTCTCTGAGGACCTAATAGTAGCCAAGGACTAGTATGTAGTCTATACCACTTTCAAATAGCAATATATTTACTATCTTTGACCGACCCCTGTTTAGTTATGAAGAGAGCCCAGTAGCAACAACTAAACATTATTTTACTCATTCATATTTGGCAGTGCAGGAAATCTGAGCACACATGGAAGAGGATTGGATTTCTTTGTTTCTTGCTGATTATAAGAGTAATAGGGCTGGAAGACATCTCAGGATATCATCACATTGATCTTCCAGCCCCCAAGGCAGAATCGACTGTATCTTGAAGTTGATTAAGGGTGAAAATGTAATCTGTGTTTTGTGTTCTGGTAATTAAGCATTTTATAAATATGTGGCTGTGCCTAATCTGAAGAGTGGCTGTGCATACACATATGTATGCCATGATGAGGCATTTCTCTATGCAAGAAAGAACTGCTTTTGACAGTGTTGTACATTTCAACAAACATACTGAAGAGTTTTGTTGATAATATATGAGTGAAATAGGGATTGAATTCATCCCCTTGTGGTTGAACTGGTTCTGCAGTAGACAAAAGTTTTTTTAGTGTCTCAGTGAACATATATAAGGAAGAAGCCAGGTGGATTGAATAACGATTCAGAGGGACTCTGTCTAACATTTTTCATATAATTCTGCTTTTTATCAAGGACTTATTCTAGGCTATTGATAGGATGATGGCAAATACCCGAACTGTACCATTGAACTAATTTCCTAAACTACAATTATTTATTATTTCCCAGCATGTAGCTGACATATTTTGCAAAAGCTTTTAGCGCATGACTCCTTTTATGTGGTTGGAATCTACATTGTAGCCAGCATCTGGCTACATACACATATCAGAATGTGTATACCAGAATGCCACTCTCTGTCATCTTTGATAGGTCATGGAGATCAAGGGGAGAGCACTGATGACTGATGGAAAAAAAAGCATATATTTCACCAATCTTTAAGAAAAGGCCAAAAAGCCATCTGGGCTGGTTAGCCTCACTTTGTTCCTCAGGAAAATCGTGGAGTGAATCCTCCTAGAACATATTTCAGGGCACACGAAGAAGGTTATTGGGAGCAGCCAGCAGGATAAATCATACCTTACTAGACTGATCTCTTTCTATGATGAAATGACTCAATCTGTGGAGAAGAGAAGGACAATGCCTGCTACTTACCTTGATATTAGAAAGGTTTTGGATGCAGTTTCGACAATATTCTTGTGTCCATGTGGGGATGTTATGGTTTGAATTGCTGGATAAATAGATGAGTAAATAACTGGTTGAAAGATCAGGTTGTGATTAATGAGTAGTACTCTGCTTGGAGGCTGGTAGCGAGGAGGAATACTGTAGGAGTCTCTCATGGGACCTGATCTGTAAATCATTTTTATCAGTTTTATCCAAATAGGGGCTGGCACCCAGCAGGACTTAGATAGGCTGGAGGAACGAGACAAGAACTTTATGAAATTTGACATGGACAAATGCAATTTCCTACACTTGGGAAAAAAGAGCCTGTTGCTATATTACAGAGCAGGGAGTACCAGGCAGGGAGACAGCTCTGCTGAAAAGTCCATGGGGCAGAGGGCAATGAGTTGAACACTAGTCTGTATGAGGCCCCTTCAGACTAGCATCCCGGGACTATATTCACAGGAGCACAGACAGGAGATAAGGGGAGTAATTAATCTCCTTTTACATAGTCCTGGTGAAACCACTTCTGTGTACTGTGTGCAGCTTTGGTCTCAGCAATAAAGAAAATACGTTGATCATCTGGAGGAAGTTTGGCAGAGAGCCAGCAAGATGGAGGCTGTAGCAGGTACCTTGCAAGGAGAGGCTGTGGGATCAGTGCTTGTTCAGCCTGGAGAAAAGGTGGCTTAGGAGGACCTGACAGCAGCCCCCTGCCATTTAGAGGGTGAGTATCAAGATGATGGAGCTAGATCTTCACAGTGGTGCATGGTGGGAGGGCAGGAGATAATGAAAATAAATGTAACAAGAGTTGAGTTTAATTATATCAATTTATATCAAAGAGAATTGATATAAAGGAAACTTTTTACAACATGAGGGTGGTCTAGCATTGCTATGTCCATCCTGGGAGGTTTTCATGACCTACCTGGATAAAGCTGTGAGCAGCCTGGTGAGACCTCACAGCTGGCCCAGCTTTGAGCAGCAGGCTGCATTATAGATCCCCTGAGCCCCTTCTAGTCTCAGAAATCCAATAATTCTATGGTTTTCTATGTGCACTTTGTATCTTACTTCCCTGCTCCACTTAAGGACTATATGGTCATGCTTGTTTTAGACTAAACTGAGAGTGAGTTTCTCTACTCATCAATGCTTTTTTTTTTTTTTTTTTTTTTTTTGTCTCCGAACTGAACTACCATCATCACTTCCATTTTCTCTGGTTTGAGCTCCAGGTCAGACAACTGTCATTCATGGCTGGGAAGGCCATTCTGCCACTGGTGCTGTACAACCAAAAGATTATCCTCTAGCAGATACAATTGATTTTGACAATAAAAAGTGAAAAAGGAAAAGAGAAGCTCAGGAGTTCATTCCAAGAAGGTCAGAGTAAAGCAAAATTTTAGAAATATATTAAAAAGAAGTTCCAGGAAGTAAATTCTGAAGAAAATTTTTGATCAGTACCCAAGAAGAGGGGCACCTTCAGAAATGTCGAGATAAATTACCTAAACTCATAAAAAATCCCGAGGCAGTCACCACTTTAGGCTATGGCAAACCCTCACTTTTGTAACATGTCAAATGCCTCTTACCATCTCTAGTTCTCTTTTTGTTCCCCTGTTCACTGCAATCAGTGAAAATTAAGGGTACTTAGCAATTCACAGGAGTTCCCCAGCAATTTAAAGGACTGGCATAGCTGCAGACTCCCTAAGGGACAACGGGCGTCTGGATAAAGATTCTTATTTGAACATCTCTCAAGAGAGTTGTCTAAAATGCAGCCCAAGGCAAGAATCATTTGAATGCTCTGGAGATTTGTATGCGATATTCCAAGTGCACACAATATGTCTAAACATCACAAAAATGTTAAAGATAAACATTACCATGACAAAAACAAGAATCACGTTATGAATTTGTTCAGTTTCCAAAATATCTGGGACCTAAATCCCCTCTTGGAATCTTCATCATTATGACCATAAAATTTGTAAGAAAATAAGAAAATTAACTCCAGATACTTGAAGAAGTGAACAGTGATCCAAACTAACAGAGACTGTGTCTTAGAACAACAGATAAAAATACTTGGCAAGACTCTAATCAAAATCAATTTATAATTGCTGTTACATCTGATATTCTTATTAGTGAATAATTTTATTTTTTCCGAAAAAAAAGTGTGTCTGAAGGTGTATGAATAAATGATTTGTAGTAATTAGGGAGCTCAGTGCATCTGAAAAAATTACAAGTAAAATATTCTGTCCTTAAGGTTGTGCACTTGCATCCCTCATATCTATGCATGCTTGTTATTAACAAGATTGTGCTTTTTAAAAAAGTGTTGTTTGTATATCTATGTTCAAGCTTTTGAAAGTACTAGAAATACCCTTTTTGACAAATTGTGCAAAGAGAAACTTAGGCAAGCAACATATCTGCCACCATTTTTAAAAATATATTTCTATCTTTGGTTATTTAGGAGCAGGTTTATTTCAAGTGTTTTAACTCGATTTTATGATTATTCTTGTACTAGGAAATATTATATGAAAAATTGTAAAGCTACTATGATAAATGCAAGCTGAACCAAAACAACTCTCTTACACCACACCCTTACTTGTGAGACTCATCCTCTGTGCTGAAAGGACAGAAAGCCTCAGTTTGTCCCTTACAGTCAAAATTAAGAAGTAGGGAGGCAGTAACATTTTGCTGAAGGTGGAAGCAATGAAGTTTTATGCATATTAATCATTATTTGTTTTCCTCTTTAAAGGAATTTCATCTTAGAGGAATTATTCACATTGTCCTCTAGATTGCTAACAAAAGGAAGGAAAATTAGCTAGGACACTATTAAAATGGCAAACATCAAGAGATCCTCTCTCATTATAATTCCTAACACACTGCCAAGACACATTAGTCAATATTTATGACAAATAGCATTTATGGCACCTATCAAAATGCTTTAGACAGCTTTTTCTAGCAAGAGATCTGTCAAAAATTATTAAGGAGATTTTCCATATGCAATATATTTCCTTTTATTACAGCACACGTTTCAGAGACTTGATTACTGGTAAAGCACAGATAAAAGCTATAACAGAATAGTGGTCAAACAAGTGGAGCCTATAAAGTATGCACTCCTCTTTTGTTTGCTGCTACACAAAAAGTGAATAGACAAGCCCTTTTGCAAACTTGCAGAGGACCAACTTTTTCCCTACCCCCACTCCTGGGAATAAGCCATTTTAATTATTGAAGTTTTTTTGTTTAATCTTCCACCAACAAGTAATATGAATATTTTATACAACACTGATGAATGCTTAACTAATACAGTTCTTCATACAAATGCAAACTTCCTTTTTACTGGCCTCTGGTGACTATGCATCTAGTGCCAGAGTGGCATCATTCAGCTCCAGTTGCTATAGCATTTTCAAGAACCTCTCTGTTCTTGTCATAAATTATCTTTAAGTGAAAAAAGCTCCAAGGAGGTCTGCTGCAAACTGTATCAAATAATGAATTTCTAAGCTGTGGTAGAAAACACTCATCTTACTTATATTCTTCTACCATCGATTGTTTAGTGACCCTTCTTTGGGATACAGATGAGCATAACCCTGAAAAATGTTTGTGTTGTCTTTCTCTTGCTGGCAGCCTGCAGCCTGCATGATCTAATAAATATTGGCAGGACCAAATGAAATAATATAGAAGAGCTTCTCTTCTTTAAAGTCCATAGACCAAGAGACTCTTGTCACTTGTTAATATCTCCATCAAACAGTGAAGTGTTAACATATGTGATACGACCACGCAATCAAGTAAGGACCGATTTGTTGACTAATTAAACCAACACAACAAGCTCTTTAGCACCTACAAGTGACAAGTTTAGAGCAGGCAAGTGGAAACTCTCAATTGAGTCCCCTTTTATGAGACTATCATGCCAAATTCAATTCTGACTGAGTAGTATTTGAATGTACTTGACTTCCACTATGTGCTGACATGCTTACAATAATTCATCATGTGTGACAATAGCCCAATATTAGAGATTTATGATATATACAAAACAGTTACAAATGAAATGTAGCCCTAACATGTGTCTGCTTTACTTATCCACAGCCTATTGATATTATAATTAATGGTCAATTACTTAGGGATAGAGAATAGAAAATAGTCATTACCAGTTTCAGTCATCATCTGTTTTTGGCAAATTCTGGAAGTAAATGAAACCATTTTCATAGTGTTTGGCAGTTGCTGGAAAGTACACTGTTGCTCACTCTAAGAAGATTGGGTTTGTCATCTTTTTTACAGTGGAAGAGTTATTTTAGGAACCTAGAATTTATATTATTATCATAATGTAGATAAGTTTTAAAAAGTGCATCTGGAAGGAGGAAAATATACTGAGTATTACATTAACACTTCATGAAGATTGCTAATACTGGCCAGTTTTACACACATGCATACATATAGACATGTATGAACACAACCCCACAGCAAATAAAAAATTAAATTTAAATTGTTTTCATATAAGAAAAAAAAAAAACCATGAAAATGAACACTTTCTGTCACTCTTTCACAAATCTAAATGCTCCCCTAATCCTGACACGGTGACTTGTGAGTCTAGTAATACATTTAAAAGTTTAGTTTAAGCTGCAAGGAAAAAAGGAGACGATAGCATGCACTCAGGTGATCCACTTCCAAGGCACTGTTAGATACCTAGGAGGGTGTTTTCAGGAATTAGGCATCTTCCTAAGCCCTAGAGGAACAGAATGTGAAGAAGAGGCACTTTCCTAGCTGATTTTTGAACATGATTGATGGGCTGGAAAAGACACTTCCATTTGCTCAGGATCCTCGGCCACAAACCTTGTCCTGGAGTTAGTCTCTAGGATGAAGTATCTTTAGGGAGCTGGTCTAGAGAAGGTTCATATCTTCTCCAACAGAAACTTTGTGATGATCACTAAGGCATGGAAATGAGGTGAGGAAGTAAAGAAATTATCTCAAAATGAGCAGAATGAATGAATCGATTAGTGCCTCCATTTTAAATGGATATTTAGCTACTGATGTGGCAAGGAGGGCACCTCCTAAGTGTATGATGTCGGGATGCAAGTTATCTACAGGCAGCCTGTTGGTTTGGAAGTTAGAATTTACTTCCTTTACTTGAAAGAAAAGAGAAATAATGAGAAATAACTTTAGTTTTATACTTAAATCATCAAATTACACTAAGTGTTACTTTCAGCACCAATGTTTGCAC